>JASDQU010736156.1:145499-160618 GCA_032191745.1 Picea mariana
CCCCTTGGGGGGTGTAGGGGGGCGGAGCCCCCCGCGCAGGGGTTCGGGGGCAGCGCCCCCGAAAAAAAAATTTTGGGCCGACATATTTTCGCCAGTTTCTGGCCGACATATTTTCGTCGGGCCGGCATATTTTTGCCGGGCCGACATATTTCCGGGACGACATATTTCCAGGACCACATGATATTAGGTGGTTTTTCGGCACATGGTTTTTGCCGATGGTTTTCTATTTCTGGTTAAGGAATTAGGGTTTTGGACTAATCCAGATCATTGGGTTAGGGTTTTGGATGTCGCTGGCTCCTATATGTATATTGTATTGTAAACAGTGTAAAGCAATGTGTATCAATATAATATATGCTGGTTTTCCCGGTTTGGGTTTCCAGGTGAAAATCTCTGTGTAATGTTTGTATTTGCCATTGTATCTTTTCTGTTCTTTTCTGAATATCAGTTTGCAGTAGATATTGTACAAGGTTAGAATTTACAGAGATCATGTTGATTGAGGTGACAAACGGATGTGGAACATCGGGTGGTGGGATGGGGAAAGTACCCATTAACAAGAAATATTTAAGAAGACCCACATTGGCGTTCGCGTATCCAGGGGGGGTTTTGCAATGAACGGTACATTACCGGTACGTGCATTGGAGTGAAAGAAGGCCAATTGGTCAACGGTAACTACTTTTCCTTGATGTGGGAAACGCATGACATGGAAAAGAGTCGACACAACTACACGCATGGAATCAATCCAGCTATGGCCAAGTAGAAGGTTGTAATCGAGAGGAGAGTCAAAGACCTCCACTTCAACTTGGACCGTTTTTCCTTCTAACGTAATAGGAAATGAAGGGAGGACATCGTAAGGATTAAAACTAGAGTCATTGAAGGCTTTGAGCGTGTTATGGGATTCAATCAAAGGAGGAGATCCGATGGCTTTCCAGTAGGTAATAGACATGACACAAGTTGAGGCACCCTCATCAATAATTGTTCTACAAATGTTTTTGTCGGAGGCAATAACTTGTATTTGGAATGTGATTTGAGGGGGTAACCTTGGAATGTGATCTTCCAAGTCAAAAATTATTAAATTTGTATCTGTGGGGTCGATTCCACCAATAGCTTTCAATAGTGCTTTTCGTTGTATAGGACAACTCTCAAGGACTTCAAGGGCTGACATTGTGGGCGGTGCTTGGGCCAAATCTTCGACAATATTGTAGTTCTAGGCAGCACGTGCATGGGGATTGAAAGACGATTTTCGAACAACACCCTTTGGAGGAGGGCGAAGAACTGTATATAGGCTCGGTCATTCGAAATGAAGAGGACCATTGGTAGGTGGAGTCGTGGGAGATGGTTGGACCAACGAAGGAGGTATTGCATCAACCTTCTCTTTGGAGGAAGGATACTCTTTGGCTCGAGTGGTAAGTGTGATGTCATTCTTCTTTGAATCACCTATACACATTAAGACATAGGATGTATTGGAGGGGGAAGGTTGGTCATGAATGACCAATTGGGCATGTTGTTGAGAAGGGAAGGGTTGTGACAATACGGTTGAAGTGGGGAGTTTCGTGGTCCCTTGAAGGAACTTAGTAACCTCATCTCGTCATGGACAATCCTTAGTGTAGTGATCATTACCATAGATAAGACAAGGGTATTGGGGTTTGCGCTTATCCCTATCATCAACAGGTGGTGTTTTGGTTTTCTCAGTTTGTGGATTATTTTTATCCTCCTTGGTCTTACTCTTTCTTTTTTTGGATTTATTTTTGCTAGTGGGGGTAGATTGAATAGAATTTACCTCAAAAGTCTTTCCGGTGGGAGGGGTAGGAGAGGGAGCATGTTGAACATTAGAAGAAATGGATTTGGGGTTGTTGCTAGAGGTTTGGACAGAATGAGGTTGGGCATGGAAGGTGCCAATCACACCGTCAGCTGCATGAGAAGCAGCAGGAGTAGTTGAAGTAGTAGAAGTAGAAGGACGAGGTGCATCAGGGAGTAAGTCATAAAGAGTACCCGTTTGTGAGTAAACGAGGTCTAGGTATTGGGCACGACTGATTGTCTGTTCTTCTGTGACAACTCCACCCATGGCGATGTCACGAGAGATGTCGTTCACGAATGATTTCATGAACCATTCTGCCAACAACTGATCGGGATGTTTGAGTTTGATGAGACTTCGTCTCCATCACCACTCATGAATGTGATCAGAGATATGAGTGGCTTTGGTTTGTTTGAAAGAACTCAAAATCTCGGTTCACGTATCATAGCGAATCGGTAACTGGTAGTGGGTGAGGAAATCCATAGTGAGGGTGTTGAAGTCGGTGAAGAAGCCCTGTGGTAATTTGATATACCACTTTGCGGTGAAACCTATGAGGGTTCGTTGAAAAAGGCGTAAACGAATAGAGTCATCCATCAAGGAGTTGGATGAGAACCAAAGGTGAAAAGTTATTACATGATTGTTTGGGTCCTCTCCCGGTTTACCATTAAATTTAGGGATGTCAGATGGTAGTTTGGCCGGTATGGTGGGCCATTGAGGAGAGTGATGGATCAGATCATTTAAAATCCTTGACAGATATGGGAGGTCCAGAGTGGCTAAGAAAGGTAACTGTCTATTCACATGCGGGTACTGGTGAGTTTGGGGAGGGAGTCTCATTGGTAAACCAGTGGGACCATAAGCAGTATGCATATAATGCGAATATCCAGGCATATTCGGTTGTTGGTGTTGAGGCAAGTAATTCGTAGGGTTGTACCCTTGAATAGGGGTGTGGAGTTGAGTGTTTGATCCCCAAATAGGATTAGACGTGCCTGGATATGGTTGGCCTGTACTAGGGGGTATGACGGAGTTAGATTGAGGTTGTTTCCCTCCAGTCGATTGAGGATTATGTTGTATAAGATAATTCCAATACTGGGCCAAGGATGGAGGTATGTTTTTTCCATAGGGTGGGGTCAGTGGGGGTTTCCCCCTAATCGGGGGTTGCATCCCAATTGGGATTTGTCCTGCAAAAGGGGGTTGAGTTTGGCATCCTTGGTGAAATTTTCCACCAACAGGAATCTGGTAATTAGGTGTGAAAGACGATATGGTGCCACTAGGATCAGTGCCTCCAATAGAGGATGGAAGAGGTCCTCTAAAAGGGGGTGGAGGAAGTGTTGGAATGAAACCGGGAAGATGGTGCCCAGAAGGAGTGGAACCACCAAGAGTCCCGGATGTGATTTGTGTAGGAGTGGGAATAGAAGCATTCAACGCATGATATCCAAGCGGAAGTGTTGGGGTGAATCTTGGCGAAAGCGGTGTGCCAATGAGGGCTTAGCTAGCAGCAGTAATCCTGGTGTGAGGACTTCTAGTATCTTGGACCATTGTGTAATGGACCGTTTGTAGAGGGATAGTCAAGATGTGGTCAGTTGGCGGAGCGTCTGAACCAGGGAAATAATAGGCAGTAGTAAAAGGTATTGCGTCTGAATCAGATGTTTCAGGTCGCTCGGGTGCGACAGTGATATCAATGCCTGCTCCTTAGCCAAAGAGATCCCATCTAAAAATGCTAGTATTCCAAAAAGGATCTTGACCCTCAGGTCCTATGAAAGGTCTGGTTGGTGATCCAGAAGACTGAACAACTAAATCTCTGGAAGAATTCACTCACACAATACGTCTCTCAGAGTTGGGAGGAATTCGAAAGTCCTCTCGAGAATTGGTAATTCGTAACCGTTCTAGATAGTTAGTTCTTTCCACTTGTGGAGTGGCAACATCTTGGACTTCACTCTGTTGAGGAGATCCCTCTGGTGAGTTGATAGGAAAGGGTTGAGAACCTTCCAGATCTTTTGCGGGTAAGCCTTTCATCCTATGTGAATGACGTGGAGGGTCAATTGTGATCGAGTTAGAAACTTACGAAAGAAATTCTATGACCAACTTGGGTAAACAAACAACATGCGCTAGTAAAATCTAGGAAGCAAAACCAAGCAAACAAGACCTTCCAATTCCAAAGTCCCTAGTTGGTGATGAAATCCAACATCGCAACGATGAGACAAGAAGGGGCTGGGCTAGGGTGTAAAAGTTACATTGATGACTTGCTTAATGGACTTACACCCTGGTGTAAGCTCCCACACATAATCGTGGGTATACCCTCCAAGGAGCCTGAGTGAGTTTGGCCAACATCGATTCCAGGTACCATGAATACTTACCCCTTCACAGTCACCTTATGTAAGACCCTAAGGAGGTATGCTACTAAGGTTACCACCAACAACAATGGTGTCTGGGGGAACATTCGACAGTCTGATCCACATGCAAGGGCAGGGTATCTAGCCCGAAATCAACTTGAGAGGCTTCCACTCATCATTGTGGGTATACCTTCAAGTGACCCCCATAATACGTGCAATATCTACACCGATATCAACAAAGCAGGGTGAGTAACTCTGTCAATCTCGATGCGACCTCAGGTTTGACCCTTGTGTGAGAATGGCTTCCCAGGACAAAATGTTGCAAATGGAATTTGATACTCCTTATAACAAGATTCTATTGTGTGTTTTATTCTTTGGAGAGTGTTCCTCGCTGCCTATTCCAAAGCTCTAGCCTAGCTAATGTTGGTGTAAAAGAGCCCTAGAAAAAATTACTAGTTGAATTTTAAAATTGCGCAATATTATTAAAGGTTGTTGTTACCCAAAAGGAGATGGAAACGAAACCAATGTTGTGTGAGACTCTGACCCAAAAATACATAAATAGGAATGAATGATACTATTTTTTTGTTCAATGAATCCTATTTACAAGAGGGAAAGAGGAGTTTTCTAGAACAATACGAACTACGATGTATGATCTTCTCTGAAACTATAATATCAAACAAACATGAACAATGCAAATTCCCTATTCGTTCTCTTTCAATACTTGAATGTCAATATTTTCAAATAAAATGTTGCTTAAAAAAGAAAATGTCTTTAATTTTTATTAGAAACCAAACAACAGAGGTGGAGCTAAGAAAAAAAACAAGCAATCAACGAAAAAGAAATACACAACAAACACCCAAACCAATATTTCAATGAAGACAAAAATAACAAACTGACAAGACCAGTCTCTTCAAATGCACATGGGTAACATTTTTCCAAGTAATAAGCAATTGAAAAGAACAATTGATCTCAACGTTTAAACCAATCAAAGGCTCCCAACGAAAAAAGCACTTGGATTTCAAAACCAGAGATTATACCCTTGTTGTGAAAAGGTCAAGAGATAAAAATTGAGAAAACATGATCAAGAAGAGCTTAATCATTCACGAGATTTGAATTCAAGAAACATAAAATCACTAGATAGAGAATTTCTTCCTAGACACATAAACAAATCTGGTCATCTAAGGACACAAAAGACTTAATCCAAAATTTTTGCAAGTGGGTTCATAGGCTGGTAGTGGGGTACAGTGCGAGAATCAAGGATTCTCGCAGGCTAGACATGGGCAAAATGCGAGAAGTTCGCACTGAATTGATCAAAAGGGTGAAAACTTTAGTGGTTCTCGTAGGCTACAGAAGGGTACAGTGCGAGAAGGTCTATAATCAACCAAATTTTGGAAAAAAGACAAAACTTTTGAGGGAACTTCTAGAACCAGGGAGTCTATAAGGGTATCCTCAAGACTCAAAGATTGATGGGAATGAAAAATGGTAGGTTAAGAGAAAATGGCCAAGAAAAAACCACCAAAAATAGGTTGTATCCCAAGTGGAGTCACCAATTTTGTTATCGGACAAATCGCTAGGTGCGGACACTAACTGATCTCTCTAGATCCACCTGGATCTAGAACAAAACAGGACAGGACATGGCTCTTTCCCTAAGTTGTGTTCATTGAATCTACTAATAAGAATTAATCAATGACATACCTTTATATCGCTTCCTTAGGTATCTATTGTTCCCACTTTGCTCCGGTGCTCTTTTGAAGTCAGGTCCAAGACAACACAAACCAACCAAAGTGAAGATAGAAAAGTATATTCAATGTCAGCCTATGCATATGATCAAGGAGTTATGCTATAAAATAAGAGTGATTTTATGGGAAAGAGACATGTTTTTGTATTATATTAAATGAAAGTAGAAGATACAATCTGATTTCCTTGATGTCGCAAGATTCCTTTCAGTGACCCTTGGTTCCAACACACACACTTTCTCTGCACTTGCATGAAGAAGATCCAATACCACTTGATAGACCAAATAGAGTCTTCAAGCTTCTATCCAAGCAGGGTTCTTGACACAATTCTTTCACCAATTCTTCATTTAATCTTTCTTAACCTTTTCCATGAAAAACCTTTCAATATATAGGAGAAGGAGGGATGGTTACATGGATGAGGATGATCCCACCAAATCTAAGAAGTCAGTAGAATGCCAACCATGTGAATGCCAACTCATTTTCTAGAAGATCCCCTTCTAGAACCTTCGTGACCTCTTCTCCTTTCCAAGTTTAAAAGAAGGTTTGCACCCTATCTATAGAGAAGACTGTGAACATTTCGCACCCTAAGTGTGGGTGGCCTGCGAGAATGAGGGATTTTCACACCTTGTAACATAGGCAGCCTGCGAACTCATCTTAAAAATGTGTTTTTTGGAAGAAGACAGCAGTCACTTTTCTCAGGCAAGAATTCCTTGTGGGAGCCTGAATACAACACTGTAGAGATATCACCAAAGTGACCAAAATAATGTGTAATAGTTGTGTTTTACCCCTAGCCATAGGGATATTTTCCTTGTAACAGATAGTCAATGTGTTGTTGGAATGACAATCTCCCTGTGGAGAATGGTCTAGGCTGGACAGATTGTTGATGTATCATGGACTGGCATTTTCTTTATGGAACATATGGTGACCTGATTAGGGAAAATGGTCAGGGACTCACATTCTTCCTGTGTCACATATAGTGACTTGATTAGGAAGAATGGTCCTTGTAGTCACAGGACACATCGTTGAGTGTGTGACAACTACCAGACACTCAGTTGAGTGTGCAGGTTTGAGTATATTTAGATGCTTGTTATGAATACCTCCCTAGTTACAAGGGATTGTTGATGTTTCAACATTGGGCAGACATTCACCCACAGGGGTGTACCTATGGTGAAAATCCCTAGTAAGCATCGGGCGGCCATTCTCCTAGATTGTGTTGTAGACCAAGGGAGATAAGATACATTTATCACAAGGATATACCTGTGGTAAATGGGCCCAGGCATAGTCCTTCCTTGATCATGACAAGGAGTGATATGGACTCGAAGTGATTGAGGTGTTTTCCACATGTCAGATAGCATCAGATTGACATTCACTCAAAAGGGTGTACCTATGGTGAATGGCCCTGGTGTAGTCTTTTTCCTTAATCATGTTGATTTGATTAGGAATGATAAATATTCAAGTTGTTAGATGCTATCACATGTGAACCCAGAGTGAGACTAATATTAGAGAGAGTTAGTTGGATTAGAGGGAGAGATGTAGATGGAGTTTCCCCTCGATTCATGTAGGAGAGAGCCATCTCCCAGGAATAACAGATAAGTGTCATGAGTCTAGGGAAAAGTTTGTATACTTCATAGACAATCTTGGCATGATGCAGAATGTCTCCCTCATTGAGAGGGAGTGTTGATGTTTGGACAACATTGTGAAGACATTCTCCCAGATTAATAATTATTATTATTAAATAATATTATTAATATAATATATTTATAATATAAGGTATAAACATATATAATAAATAAGTAGTTATTTATTATCCAAGGGACACATCCTTTCATGGATTCTCACCATATGTTCTTTTATAGCACATTCATCATTGTAATAAATGATTGATCACACATATCATCTCATATATAAATTCAACATAATCAACTAAACATGTAGCGGAAACATAAACAAGAAAACCAAATAAAGAACAGAAGAGCACCAAGATATTAGGGTATAAACCCCTAGAAAATATCTGGATGGAAAACTAGTCTAATGATGCTTTTATTAAGGTCAAATCAAGGCTCCTATAATAGGGAAAATGGTCCGCTAAGATAATTATACACTGCAGACAAACCTGGAAACTCATGTGTTGTTGTACGCCCTGTTTTGGCATGTTTCTCGAGGCATATGTGATTTTCCTTCTTGTGATCTGTGTATATATGCGATTTGACCCGCTGTGAATCGTGTATCTGTACAAAAAATCCATACGAAAAGCTTCGTACGATCCAACTTTTTCCTATGGATTTTGTTCTCTAAAATCCACCTGTAATTACTTTTACTCTCTCTCCTCCTTGACCTATATGAGCTCTAGATGGAAGTCCTTCTCCACCTATCCAAGATATTGAATCATAGTCCTTTTTAATCCAACCCTTTGATCAATACTTAGATGAAATCTCTTCACCCAACCTGTGATATCTCATCACTCTAGTGTAAGAAAAATTCCTACTTTGCTCCTACACTCCTCGCACTAGAAAAATTCCTTTGTTATCTTCAACCTTGGTCTCTCACCCAAAGTCTCTCACTTTGATCTCTCATCAAAAGTGACTTCCTCTCAAAGTCTCACCTATGTTGGATCCCTCAATACAAGTTTCTTCCTCATTCTCCTAGCCTTTCTTTTATAATCATGACTTGCAATCTATTTCTAATATTCAAAGTGATCTACGGTTGATATTACTTCTCACACTCACTTAATATTTAGATTACAAGTTCCATGGTATGCATGCTCCTTAAATAACTCAATTCACTAATAAATACAATTTTTCTTTAATTAATTCCTTTTAACTAAAGTAAACTCAAGACTAGATGATTCTCAATGATTTTCTCATGATAGACACATGCCAATGTGGAAGTACCTGTCCGATGCTACAAAAAACATCAACACTCCCTCTTGGAGAGGAAGGTATTTCTCCCACCTTGATTTGGCTCAATATTATCTACCAGATATGCTACCATGCCTGCTCTCCAATATACCTGATTGGTTGCTCCCTCTGACATAGAATTTATCCCTACCATGATGGTTTGACCTGTCTGTGAAGACTCATTGCCTTTGAACATGATCCTAGAAGTCTCCTGCTCTTAAGCATATTGTATGCCCATTTCATACCATGACTCCTTGATAGACTTGGAAGGCTACTCCTTCCCACCTGAACCTGAAGGTTGACTCCCTTTGAGCTACTCAACCTTTGGAGATACCTGCTCCTTTTCTCTACCACTGACATCGATCCATGATCCAATATCCCCTTGGATCAATTTAAAGGCTCTCGTCCGAGGATAATGGTTCACCTAAGGAATACAAAACAACAAATAGTCAATCCCTACAAACCCCAAGATCAGTCCTTCGATCTTGTTGGTTAGTTGGTATCTCCCTTACTGACCCTTTTATCCTCTCCTTGAACTTTTCCTTACACACTTGAATGAAAGTCCTTCTCTATCCACTCAATGAGATCTTACTCACTCATTGTGTGTGTGTCTTATGTCCACTGAGAAATGTTAAATTTAGAGTTGGTATTAAGTTCTTTTCAATTTACCATACAATAATAGCATAAGCAGGATCATTGAAAGATACACAATCACAAGGTACACAACATTTATCTTGGGAAAACCTCATGGGGGAGAAAACCCAACAAAAACTTCCTTAATATAGATTTCCAATACAATGCCAAGACAAAATACCAAACACGAGAGAATATCCAACACTGAGCAATGTGCCTCTCTCTCTTCTTCTTTTGACAACTGCAGCTTCCTTCAAACTTGTGCACTAGATGAGTGACTTGAGTGAGTGAGTGAGTGAGGCACTAGCCTCTCTTATTTATATTAGTTGAGGAGCGCTAGGGAGGTGTCTCTTCATCAAGCAGGGCCGACTTCTTCACTTAGTGGCTAAAACCACTTTAATTATCCCTAAGGTTCAACTTCTCAATTAGCATCATATAATTAGGGTTTGACCAATCCAGAAAAGGAGATTTGGTCATACATGAGTCTCGACATGATAAATCCACAAAAGAGGATTGATCTATTTAATAATAACTCAATAATAAGTGGAATATACTTTGCAGTTACAATACTTCAACACTCCCCCTTAACAAGAAGGGTATCCTACAACATCATCAGGAGAGAGAGAGGCTAGCAACAACAACAACATCTGGAACACTGACTGGCATATCTATAAATCATCGGAATTTTTTCTCATCATCAATAACATCATCATTCACAGCATGGAGTTGGAGTATCATCATCATCATCATCACCATTCGCAGCAAGGAGTTGGAATAGCATCATCATCATCATCATTCACAGCATGGAGTTGGAATAACATCATCATCATCGTTCACAGCATGGAACTGCAACCTAAAACATCAACATCAGTTAGCACAAAATCTATAACAACAACATCAACAACACTTAAGCTAATACAACAACATCATCACAGCACGAGGCTGGAGCAACAACATCATCACAACACAAAGTCGATACATCATCATCAACAAAAGCACTAGGTTGAAACAACATCATCAACACGAGGTTGACACTACTACATATGGGCAGCTTATTCCACAAAATGTTTCCACGCTTCCACTAGTTTCATCTTTGTTTTTAAATATGGCGGTATTTTCATCGATATTGCCACGAAATTCATTGCAATATCCATGAAAATCTTATTTTAACCTAGTCAGGATTTTCGTCGCAATAGCAATGAACTTTCATGGCAATAGCGATGAAAATTTTTCCTATCTCATCAGTCGATGTTAACGACTAGTTGACTATTTGATCTATATATACGTGACTTTAAGAGACTTTGCGATACAATTTCTATAGTTGAGACATTGTTCTTGGATTTTGTTTGAGTTGTTTATTTTTTTCGTCACCCACCGGTTGAACAAATCCAATTCTCGATCTACATAGCTTGGATTTTGAACTTGCAAGGTTAGTATGTTATTTTTTATTGATGTACTCATTTAACTTGTAAATTTTTGTTCAAATGTCCAAATTTCATGTAGCTTGCTTTTTCCTTGATAATATATTATATGTGTAGTACCATATTTCATGTCTTTGGTTTTTGGATCTAGTTAGTATATGCTATGGAAAAGGGTATGTGGATTCCATACTATTCTATGTTTATGGAATCCACATACCCTTTTCCCTTCAATTGTAGCTATAATCTCTCTCTCTTTTCATTGATAAAGATATGGAATTGCTCTTGAAACTCAACCCTGATCAGTGAAATGATAGTAATTGATTGTCATTTTCTTCTCTCTTTTATTTTTAAGACCTAACAAAAAAACACCAACAAANCTTGATTGAAGCTTTGATACCACTTGTTACATCCCTAGTACCCAAAAGGGATCACACTTGCATAAATTGAAAATAATATAACAGTGACAATAATGGTTGGGATACTTGCACACCTAATGGTTGGCTAGCACTTACTAATTCAATTAAATGAAGGAATAAATCTCCATGAATAAAATATTGAAGTTTATTGTTATATTGATAAATGATAAGTTATGCTATATATAATATAGGGAGGAAACTCATGTTTATGACAACAAGAGTAATAGATGCAATATATTGTAACATTTCCCTCTTCCACATAAATTGTTTTATATCCTCAACATTTCCCTCTTCCGCATATATATTAAGAGAAATATTAATAACATTTCCCTCTTCCACATAAATTATTTGCTATCCTCAACATATTGTAATAAATAATGGGTAGGTTGGCATTAGTGACAAGATAGCCTATTGATATTACATATAATTATTAATGTACCATAGATCATCCATTATTTAAGCATGCAAAACAAAACCCAAGACTAAATATTGTGGTTGACATGATCGGGTCTGTACATTTTGCAAAACAAAGTACAAGAATTTCCATTATTTAAGCATGCAAAACAAAACCCGAGGCTAAACGTTGTGGTTGACGTGATTGGGTGTGTACATCTGGATGGTGGAGAAAGTGCACTCATCAACTCATTGGGAGATGAAACAAAGTCTCAAAATCCAAAGTGTATTCTTACATTTACTACACATAGAATGCTGGTAACATCAATCGTTATTTGTACTTTTAATTAATACGTGGCTATTTGTCGTTTTTTTTAAAAACAAATAATTTAATTTTTTTAGTTTTGTGGTTAATTGTCACCTCCAACCAAGGGAAATTAGTCACTTCAGAGTTTTTGACCAATCAAAAAATAGAATTTTGAATATTTAAAAATAAAAAATATATTTTTATTTATATATAAAATTCTCATTAATAAATATTTATTGAAAAACATTATAAAACATTGTTAAATTTTTTGTAAATTTACAAAAGTCAAAATGATTTTGACTTGCAATCGATTGCTACATTCTCTGCTTTAGCAGGGACTAATAAGATACATAAACACTAACCCTAAACTTATGTTAGGTATATATGTCGTTATTATATAAAGAAAACATTTGTACACATATGACCACATTATAAAGATGTTATCTATGTCGTGATTAGGCACATAAAAATCACTTTTAACTAACCACCTTCAACCATATTAGCTTATGGTTAGCCACCTTTAACTTTCTTGGCTTATGACTAAGAACCTTTAACAAATGAACTTATGATTATATACCATAGTCTTCCAATATAAATAAAGTATATTTGTTTCAACTTTCTCAATAAAATCCACATACCCTTTTCTGATATGTGATGTTGTTTCTCTAAATTTTTTATAATCACACGCAATTCTAGATGTAGTGATTAACTTTAGTTTGTAGTTGATGTAACTTGTTTATACACTATTAATAAGGATCAGTATCTAAAATATAAAAAATTCATGGCGAAATCTACTATAACATGATGAAATCTACTAGTCAGACAATGAAAAATGAGAACATGCCAAAGTGTCTTAGAAAATAAAATTGTGACCACTGTAAGTAGCATAAAATTGTGACCATTGTATGTAGATGAAAATCAACACATCATAATTTAAAACAACCCAACCCAATTGTGGATGACAAGTGGTTGGAATTCTTTTTTTAGTGGTGAATTTCAAAGATTGACATTTTGTCTACAAAACAACTTAGAGGTTAGTGTATGGTGTCGAGTGATTCAAGTTTGAGAAATTTTGACCACTTTCTTTAAATGGTGTGTAATTATTTTCCATGGTTATTCAATACACAATACTCTATAGTACAAATTGAAGCATATCTATCTTAATAGTTAATCGATAATAATAATAATAAAAACATGTCAAAATGTCTTAAAAGAAATAATTGTGAGGATTGTAGGTCACTGTAAATAAACATATCATAATCGAAAGGAGTAGCTAAAATATAAAGAATTGACAACTTAATGTTTGGTATGGTGTAGGTAAGACAATTACTTGTCAAGACAAGGATTTGTCATGATGAACGAAAATGACAGGAAGCTTGCTCGGTTAAGAGCGACATTAAAGGAGAGGGGCGATGGAAAATGTTATTGTCCTTGCTATGATTGCAGAGGCTTGCAAAAAAGAAGACTTTTAATGACAACAGCCCAAAGACATTGTAAGGAGAAGGGGCACGCTGAAGGGGGTTATGAATATCATCCCTTGGTAAGAGGATTCAATATTTAATGTATTCTCTGTAATAATCAGTATGTCATGAATTTTAGTAATATTTCTTATCAGGATTTTTATATTTTCTATACACACTAACTTTTCTATGTTGTTTTTAAATATATAGACGATGCCCCCAAAATGTTGACCTCCAGAGAGTTATTTTCCAAGTACTATCAGAAATACTACTTTATAGGGAGATGAACTTCGAGATCAGAATATTGATGTTGTTGATCAAGTTATTAATGATGATATGGATGGAGATAACGTTAGTGATTCAAATCAGGAAGATGAGATACATAGATTGATCCAAGACACATTTGATCCAATGGATGAGGACAACCGGGATGATATCCATGATGTTGATCCTCTACTCGAGAACACGTCAACCTCTTTATGAAGGCTCAACAACAAATCTTTTATCTACTATATTGTTGTTGGTGAACCTGAAGGTTTTGAATGGTTTATCAAACACATGTCTCACACAGATACTAAGGTATTTAATTTGTTAATTATTTATGCCTGCATGTCCACAAATACTTAAAAGGTTCAATTTTTTCCTATATTCATATTGTTTTCTAATTTGTAAATTAGTATATTGGATGATATATTAATGATTAATATTGTTTACATTGACTTATTATTTAGAATTTTGTAGATTGTTAGGTGATTTTCTATTACCGACCTCAAATATTTTTCCATGCACATATCGAGAAATATCTGTGATTATGAAAGAAATTGGAATGGACTATCAGGCTATTGATGCATGTCCTAATGATCATATCATATATTATGGACAATATGCATTAGAAAATGAATGCCCACAATGTCAAATAAGTAGATATTGAACCGATAAAGCATCAAAGAAGGTGCCTCGCAAAGTTCTTCGTTATATTCTGATAATTCCACGTTTCCAGCGGTTGTTCAGGTGCCAAAGTATAGCACAGTTTATGGATTTCCATGCAAAGAAAAAAAGTCAAGGCGATGTTCTTCAAATGCCTGCAAATGGTTATGCATTGAACTACATCAAAGAAAAGTGGCCAATTTTTAAAGAAGAACCTCGTAATGTTAGACTTTCGTTGGTAGCTGATGGTGTCAATTCATTTGGAGAGCTTCATTCTACATACTCAGTGTGGCCTGATTTTGTTATAAACAATAACCTTCCTCCTTGTATTTCGATCAAGAGATAGCACACAATGCTAGCAATGATTGTCCCAGGTATTTAATTATCTTTTATTTGCTTTAAAGTATGATAAAATATTTCATTTATTTGTTTCGTGCATGGTAATTATTTCTTTTATATATCACAACATCTAGACAAGTATAATTAATCATGCAGTATGTTGAACCAATTAGGTAAGTATCAGGTTAAAGATATGAACGTATATATTGAGCCTCTCACCAAGAGTTATTGAAGTTATGGGTTGGCATCACTATGTATGACATCTCTAGACCAATAGGGCAAAAACTATTTCAATTCCATGGAATACTATCATGGACAATTCATGATGCTCCCGGGTTAACACATTTTTGTGGTATATTGTTACTTTATTTTGTGATTTAATATTATATATATTTATTAAAAAAATCATGCATTATTTTAAATTGTAACTCTAATTTGACGCTACATTTATTCATATATCTTGTAGGT
>JASDQU010736156.1:162022-188782 GCA_032191745.1 Picea mariana
TCCATGCACATATCGAGAAATATCTGTGATTATGAAAGAAATTGGAATGGACTATCAGGCTATTGATGCATGTCCTAATGATCATATCATATATTATGGACAATATGCATTAGAAAATGAATGCCCACAATGTCAAATAAGTAGATATTGAACCGATAAAGCATCAAAGAAGGTGCCTCGCAAAGTTCTTCGTTATATTCTGATAATTCCACGTTTCCAGCGGTTGTTCAGGTGCCAAAGTATAGCACAGTTTATGGATTTCCATGCAAAGAAAAAAAGTCAAGGCGATGTTCTTCAAATGCCTGCAAATGGTTATGCATTGAACTACATCAAAGAAAAGTGGCCAATTTTTAAAGAAGAACCTCGTAATGTTAGACTTTCGTTGGTAGCTGATGGTGTCAATTCATTTGGAGAGCTTCATTCTACATACTCAGTGTGGCCTGATTTTGTTATAAACAATAACCTTCCTCCTTGTATTTCGATCAAGAGATAGCACACAATGCTAGCAATGATTGTCCCAGGTATTTAATTATCTTTTATTTGCTTTAAAGTATGATAAAATATTTCATTTATTTGTTTCGTGCATGGTAATTATTTCTTTTATATATCACAACATCTAGACAAGTATAATTAATCATGCAGTATGTTGAACCAATTAGGTAAGTATCAGGTTAAAGATATGAACGTATATATTGAGCCTCTCACCAAGAGTTATTGAAGTTATGGGTTGGCATCACTATGTATGACATCTCTAGACCAATAGGGCAAAAACTATTTCAATTCCATGGAATACTATCATGGACAATTCATGATGCTCCCGGGTTAACACATTTTTGTGGTATATTGTTACTTTATTTTGTGATTTAATATTATATATATTTATTAAAAAAATCATGCATTATTTTAAATTGTAACTCTAATTTGACGCTACATTTATTCATATATCTTGTAGGTATTCAAACAAAGGGTAAATGTGCATGCCCAGTTTGTGGTCTGAGGATAAAATCTCGTCGTTCAAGGAGTTTAGCAAAGGAATTGTTTGATGAGTATAGACACTTTCTGCCTAAGAACCATAGTTATCGAACTACAGACAAATAAAATTTCAATGGTAAAGAAGAAAATGGAAAAAAAACCACGAAGAATGACACCTTGCCTATGGAAGTTGGAATATATTAGAAATCGTCAAGGTATGCAAATTATTTATGTATGACCTATTATATAAATCTTTGGTCAATTTTATTAGTATTAATTTCATTGTGTCCCATTAATTAGTGTTAATTTCAATTTGTTGATGTTTCATGAATGTCGTTAAGGCACGAATGGGCTTCCACAAGGAATGAAAAGTTACCCAATGCAATTCAGTAGATTTCCGTACTATGAGCACCTACAAATAGTTCATTTGTTTGATACAATGCATATCGGGAAGAACATAACAGAATTGTTATGGCGAATATTAGATGGAAGGACTGACAAAAAGAGAATTGGAAAGATTTGTTGTGACATCCGGGAAGCTAATCATGCATTGCAAAGTGTTATTATTAATTCTAATGGTGATGGTCATGAACAAAATACTAGTCTTCCTTGGTTATTGACGGAGCAACAGAGCAATATTGTAAAAGAGGTCATTCAAAAAATTAGGTTTCCAACGGGGTTTTCGTCGAACATACAAAATATCTTAACTAAAAAATGTGATTTTGGTGGGGTTAAAACACATGATTGGCATACATTCATTAAAGTAATTAGTAGGTGATAATATATTTCCTTATTGGTATGCATTTTTTGGAAACAAATAATAATTATTTGTTTTTTGTTACAGTATGTTCTACCTTTATCTCTCCCAGACAACTTTGACAACAACATAAAACAAATTATTTATGTACTTGGCAAATACATGAGGTAAGTATTGTTTTATAAGGAAAATTGTGATTTGTAGCGGAAATTATTGATATATTATCTTTTATCTACATATTAATGTATGCCTTGATATTATTTTATTGCATCGACATTTGTAGGTGGCTATCATCAAACGAAATCCATAAAGAAGATATAAGGTATTGGAAGATAGAAATTCCCCGACTAATGTGTCAAATGCAACAGTATCTACCTCCAACATTTTTCAATGCATAAGAACACTACCTCATACACCAAGTTGAGGAGATTGAATTATGTGGACCAGTACACACAAGGTCAATGTGGATGGTGGAGAGGCAGTTGAAGTCACTTAAGGATTTTGTTAGACAAAGAGCACGTCCGGAGGGTTCTATGGTTGAGGGATATATGGTATATCAATGCATGGTGTATATTAGTCAATATCTACCTAAATTAGAAGAAAATATGAATGTGCCTTGCAATTGGCATCTCGACTCCATGAACAAATTTGAAGGGGAGGTCCTATTGGGGAAAGGTAAAATGAGGACTGTGAAAGGTAATTATTAGATGTTGACATAGATTTAATATATTACACATTTATTAAATTATTCCTTTATTAAAAATAACTAATTAATGATATTAAATTGTTATGCTATCATATAGTTTCTTGAGAGTGGGATGTTTTACATTTATACATTGCAAACAACCTTGATTGGATGGAGCATTAGATAGAATATACTGAAGAATACTTCGGTAGGCTATCATGGGAATGGGTGAGTAAGATGATTAAAACAGTGCATCGTCATCGAGATCAATTTCCTGATCTTACATCAAGGGAAGTTGATTTAGCCTTTGGTTTAAAAGATAAACAAGAAAGTTAAATTTTTTACCCACATTTTCCTAGTTTTTTCCCAATTTTTCAATGTATTTGGTTTGTTTAATTATTGAAATATATATTTAGTAAGTCCTATATGAGGATTATTAATTGGCAGTTTATTTTTTACTTGTTGTCCATGTTGCAGTTGAAACATCACAAGGCTATGTGGTGTAATGGTCGTAAATTTCGTATCAAAATGTTGGATGATAAGATGAAAACCTCGGATTGTGGAATAACTGCATTGTTTAAGGTCACCAACATTTCCTCTAGAAGTGACAGAAATCCGAAAGAAACTGAGAATAGGTACTATGGCCATTTGGAGGATACAATTGAGTGTGATTTTAATTTCTTTAAAATAGTTTTGTTTGAGGTTAAATGGTACAGGCTACGGATGCATGAACGTGATCCTGAAAGAACTGTTATTGAGCATGATAATGGATTTACCATGGTTAATACAAGGGCATTTGAACCGGGTATAGAGCCTTATGTTCTTCCAAGTCAATGTGAGCAAGTATTTTACTCAGAGGTACCTGGTAAAGTAGTTTGGTCATACGTTGTTAGATATGATCCAAGAGGAAGACCAGTAAAGTACAATCATGTAGCCGAGGATGAAGATAATAATGAGGAAAAAGATCATGATTATGAAAATCAGGAGCAGGTGGCTCATGTAGTCGATGTGTCAGATGAATAAGTTGAAGAAGTTGATCATCCAAATGTAGGAGACGACAATCTCATTGACAATATCGATAACTATAGTAGCGAAAATGACGTTGATGATGATGTTGATAGGAATGATTTTTTCACCAATATCGATTCTGAACCAGATCCTGATACAGATGTTGAGTTGGATGAAGAAGAAGATTATTGATATTTAATTGTTGAAAAGAAGAGGTATGTATTTATATCTTTTATATGATATTTATATGTTTTTATTTTGTATAATATAGTATATGATACATGTTCTTTAGAATTTCAAATTAGGTAATATGGGGAAATTGAGAGTGATGTGAGGGGGGGGGCATAATTAGAGCTTCCACCTTCATGTGGTTGCCCCTATTTAGTAGAGAATGAACTATTCTCGAAACCAAGAGGAGCTCTGGGCGACTGCGCCTAATCATACCAACGATGTAGGTATGTCCATCATCAATTCATCATTATCATTCTCAAAATTATCATTCTCCAAATATCCTATACAAATTTTACAAGGAAATTGTACTAGGACTAGACACGGGCAATAGTGACCTGTGAATGGGGCCAACATTGAAAAAATTTCAAATTGTTTATGAATGCATTGAAATTTGACATGGATAGACTATTTTCATGCCTTAATGATATGGGAGAGTTTATAGACTCAAATTTGACTCACACACCCACTTTATTCCGTCATCAATTCATCATGTAAACCATAAACCCTAATTTAGTGGAGTCATTGATTTGTTCCTAGTGAATGGATGCATTGTTGCTGACATGGAATGGGACAACACATGTACCTTATTAATTTTATTCCTTCACTTGATGTGGGTCTGGTCATTCCTATCCTTGTGTTGTGGGTGGGAATCCCTCCTATGGACTTAGCATTTAAGGGATCTAATCATGCATGCAGAAAATGACCATTTCAAAGGCCTCTACTCTTTCCTATTCTCCCAACACAAAACCCCACATTCATGCAATACAAAGGTGTAAATGAGTTTCGATAACTCTACCTTAATTCTTTTGTTTGATGTCGATCCCTTTGCTTTCGCTCACTCTTTGACTGCAAGCCTCCTCCCAAAGCTGACCTGCATTCACTCATGAGCAAACAAAAAGTTGCAAACATCCATTTTATATACTAACTGTTAGGTTAGTTGTGACAATGTCATGAAATAAACATTCAACTTGAACACATGATATAGCGAGATGGAAAAAGTATTCATTTTTATATTAATATTCACAAGAGTAAACTTACAATATGTGGTTGGCACTGCTCCTCGAAACTAGTTCTGAGCTCCTCTTTAACTGTCCTCTAGCTGCTTTGCTTTATACTTCTCTTTGCATAAGTATGGCTAAGGTTGGGACAAGGGGAATGCTCAATCAGGTATAGTCTCTTTACTATGATTTTCCTCCTTTCAAATGGGACCCTTTCCCCTTCTTTTATAGGCTAAGAGGAGCTAGGTATTTGGTCGAATGACTGGCCATGCATGGCCAAAAGGTTTAGTTAATTTGCCAAAAGTTGTGTGTTCCGTGAAAAACTTTCCTTTTTCCGTGCTTTTGTAGGTACACGTAGGTTGTATTTGGGTAGCTAGCATGTACACACATCCAATAATGGAGTAGGGTGCGTGGGCCTTTATAAAAGGGGTTTTCAAGAAGAGTTGTTCAGTAGTGTTTTGGCAAAGGAGTCTGAGATGGCATGATGCCAGGTAAGTATGTCTAGTGAAAATTAGGGTTATAACAGATGACCCCTAATGTGTGAGGTCAGAAGAGAATCTGATGGCCAAAATACATTATCAATCTTTATCAACATACCAAACTGGTGAGCCCAGGGACCAGAAATCAGGAGGTGCCATCTGCAAAATAAAAATTGTCTCACCGAGGTGGGCATACCCATGCTCAGGATGAAATAAAATCATGGCTACCAATCAAATACACTGTAGATCCATGTCATATAACTATATAAAGTGTAGCTGCGAGCAATACACAGCGGATCTACAACTCAAAATCAAAAGATATACATGTATAGTATCCATCTTCTAAAAGTTGACAAGGTCTGATGGCTGGAGATGAGGTCTTCAGAGCTCGAGAAACAACTTCAAAATCTTCAAAACTTAGGTAGGAGTGTAATATGAGTGTACAAATTCACTACCCAGAGGTCTTCGACGGCTCGTCGATCATGGACTAGAAAATCTTGATGATCAGACTAAAGGCTTCATTGATTTCGAACAAAGACTTGATTGGACTTTCGAGATGGCCGAGCATGAGGGCAAGAGACAAACAGTAGAGGGGTCGACTCAGGATTGGTAAAAACTTCCCTTGGACAATAGCACGACAAATGATGAGACTCAAGCAGCATGGCAGTAACATAAGTTCACGAGGCAAGAGGCAACGCAAACTCTCCATATGTTTGGAAGGATAACCAAATGGAGGAGGACATAGCTCAATGTAGCGGGAACAGCTTCCTAAGGTCATATTAAATCCCAGGGCTTGACGGACAAACGAAAGGATGTGCTTTATCCAAGGGCAACTCATTGTGCTTCCAATACAAAGAAAATACTTTTCCCTTCCTCTTTTTGGGGTATATTTCATTTTTTTGTCTTTTTCAATAATTTTGGAAAAAGAATTCTACGTTACAAAGGAGGAATGAGTGTCGCCAACATACGGGTTTGAGGTGCAAGGACAAGACTGATGTTCAACGCAAGGACACTCGAAAAAAATCCCTCCTGTGGCCAAAGGTGTCAAGACGCAAAGGCAAAGTGCTACAGGGCTTGTGTATAAGGCATGTTTCATATGGTTTGGTTGAGAGCAACATGGAGCCGGCATTAGGCCAAAGACCAGGTATGAAAATTTAATTTAATAAGACACACATTGGTAACGTCCTTCGATGTAAGTTTAACGAGCCCAAAGAAGGTAAGATCGGTGGTTTTTCATATTTATAGAGTCTGAAAAAATGTAAAAGGAGACTCCAATGGGGTCCATTTTTCGAAGGTAGTCTAGTCGGTTCAAAAAAGGGGTAAACTAGCAGGGTGTGTGGGCCTTTATAAAGGGGGTTTTTAAGAAGAGTTGTTCAGTAGTGTTTTGGCAAAGAAGGAGTCTGAGATGGCATGATGCCAAGTAAGTATGTCTAGTGCAAATTAAGGTTATAACAAATGACCCCTAATGTGTGAGGTCAGAAGAGAATCTGATGGCCAAAATACATTATCAATCTTTATCAACGTACCAAACCGGTGAGCCCAGGGACCAGAAATCGGAAGGTGCCATCTGCAAAATAAAAATTGTCTCACCGAGGTGGGCATACGCATGCTCAGGATGAAATAAAATCATGGATACCAATCAAATACACTGTAGATCCATGTCATATAACTATATAAAGTGTAGCTGTGAGCAATACACAGCGGATCTACAACTCAAAATCAAAAGATATACATGTATAGTATCCATCTTCTAGAAGTTGACAAGGTCTGATGGCTGGATATGAGGTCTTCAGAGCTCGAGAAACAACTTCAAAATCTTCAAAACTCGGGTAGGAGTGTAATATGAGTGTACAACTTCACTACCCAGAGGTCTTCAATGGCTCGTCGGTCATGGACTAGAAAATCTTAATGATCAAACTGAAGGCTTCATTGATTTCGAACAAAGACTTGATTGGAATTTCAGGATGGTCAGGCATGAGGGCAAGAGACAAACAATAGAGGGGTCGACTCAGGCTTGGTAAAAACGTCCCTTGGACAATATCACAACAAATGATGAGACTCAACCAGCATGGCATTAACATAAGTTCATGAGGCAGGAGGCAACGCAAACTCTCCATATGTTTGGAAGGATAACCAAATGGAGGAGGACATAGCTCAATGTAGTGGGAACAATTTCCTAAGGTCATATTAAATCCCAGGGCTTGACGGACAAACGAAAGGATGTGTTTTATCCAAGGGTGACTCATTGCGCTGCCAATACAAAGAAAATACTTTTCCCTTCCTCTTTTTGGGGTATATTTCATTTTTTTGTCTTTTTCAATAATTTTGGAAAAAGAATAAAAGAATTCTACATTACAAAGGAGGAATGAGTGTCGCAAACATACGAGTTCGAGGTGCAAGGACAAGACTGATGTTCAACACAAGGACACTTGGAAAAAATCCCTCCTGGGGCCAAAGATGTCAAGACGCAACAGCAAAGTGCTACAGGGCTTGTGTATAAGGCATGTTTCAGATGGTTCGGTTGAGAGAAACATGGAGCCAGCATTAGGCCAAAGATGTAGGTATGAAAATGTAATTTGATAAGACACGCATTGGTAATGTCCTTCGATGTAAGTTTAATGAGCCCAGAGAAGGTAAGCTCGATGGTTTTTCATATTTAGAGAGTCTGAAAAAACGTAAAAGGAGACTCCAATGGGGTCCCTTTTTCGAAGGTAGTCTAGTTGGTTCAAAAAAGGGGTAAACTAGCACCGACAAGATGTCTATTCAAAACCATTTTAATGAGTGTGATAAAGACCAGATCGCTCGGCCATTTTTTCATTTTTAAGGAGTCTGAAAAAACCTTAACTATGGACTCCGTCAGGAATGTTCTTCTGGACCATTTTAACGAGTGTGAAAGAATAAGGTCACTCACTGATCTTTTCAATTTTAGGGAGTCTGAAAAGAGCTTAACTATGGACTCTGTGGGGGTTCCTTTCTCGTAAATTGAGTCCCTCGGGCCCGAAAAAGGGTTAAAATTATACCTAAGGGTACTCTTCTAGAGATCTGAGGCCTCTAGAGTATACCTTTGTTCGTACAATTGACCATCTGGACCGAAAAAGGAGTAAACTACCACCGGATAGATGTGACTTCAAATTTCAGTTTAACAAGCGTGAAAGGCCACAAGATCGCTCGACAATCTTTTCGTGTTTAGAGGGTCTGAAAAGGGGTTAAAAGAAGACCCTTTATGTTTTGGGAGTCCCGAGGGTGAGGTGAAGAGTGATAATGAGTCATGCAAATGAGGCTCAAACTCGCAATCAGGAAAAACTAATAGGGACTCCTGAGCCAGTAGTCTTTAGTGACAGCATGGACACCATAATGCAACCAGGATCTACCTAGGGCATCCATGTTACGGTAATATCTACCACCAAATTATGACACTTCTAAAGCAGTGATAATGGTTTTGTGTCGCAACTTGGTGGAATCGATCCTATGGAAAAATGGAAAATACAACGAGATGCAGAAAGTGGAATCTTTACTTAAATGCAACGAGTTCGAAAAAAAATGACTTTTTACCAAAGGATCGTCAACACGCCCCAAACCTCAAAAAAAATTCCCAATACCCAAAGTAACACTTCCCATAAACATCCAAAGAAGACTCCTAAACCATCTTAAATGATTTTCAGTTTAGAAAAAATGACAAAAGGGTCCGAAAATTGACAAAAAGAGGCCAAAACCTCTATAAATAGAAGTTGGCAGCTCATTATCACCATTGTTAATTTAGAAATTGACTAAAAGCCAAAACTACCCCTTTGTAAAAAGAGTTGATTATGGGAGCTTCGGTAGACAAAACAACCATTTTCTTGGACCAAGTAAGTATAAACTCTCTCCTCTTGCAATCTAAATCTTTCTTTATGCATTTAATTTTAGTTTTTGGAGGGGCGTCGACCTTTAAAAAGTTGGCCCTAAGTCCATGTGGGTTGTCTTATGACATCCCGTGTGTACACTTGGGCAGAGGAAAAACTACATGGGTGTACACGTGACTGTCATCATTACAGCCCACGTGGACCCTTCATTTAATGGAAAAAAAATTGAAAGAGCAAGGGTTAAGCCTCCTAAACTTGGTTTTTTGTGGGATGTATGTTCACTAGAGGGAAAGAGAGCATGAGGATATTAGTGCATTGGTTGGGGAGGACCCCAATGTTGTTGCTTCCTTGATGCAATGTGGGTTGCTAAAATTCTTTCTATGTCCTTTCATGCGAGCACAACCTAGGCTACTGAATGCCTTGGTTGATTATCGGCATCCTGATGCAAAGGCCTTTGTGCTAGAGGGGTAGTCATTGGTGCAAACAACAGAGGAAATATACTTTTTGATTGGCCTCTCCAGGCGAGGGAAACCAGTCAACTTCCATACGTTTCCCTCTGGGCCTCACAACATATCAGAGTTGATTGGACTCCATTGTGAGGTGGGTACAGACAGGACGAGCTCGCAAGTGTCGATAAGAAAGATCTCAGACTTAGCACTGCAGGTGATAGTGTTGCTCATAGGGTGGATTACAGGGTCTACCACTTTTCATCAAGCTTCCCATGCACAGATGAACTGTGCAGTTCAGTGCTTAAATGCACATATTTTTTATTGGAGCACCACATTACTGGACTGTATGAAGAGGCAACTAATAGACTGTCAGTTGCGAACTCAGAGGAACTTCAGGTTTGGAACCATTATTTGCTCTTTCTTCTTTGAAAGAGTGCCTAGTTTCAACCCTCGAGAGATGGTACGGGGGCATCAGGCCTCTCTTCCCGTGATATGCAGATGGGTAGTGTTGCTGCCATGACAGGGGGGAGAAAGGACCAATGAGTCCTTTGATGACATATTTTTTTCTTGGTTGTCGCGAAAGATCCCAGTCATAGAGGATTACCCTTATGCTGGGATTGACTTCTCGAGAGACCCTGAGATACCAATACCTCTCGGCGAGGAGCGAGGAGAGATGGGTAAGTTTTCATCGTTTGTTTTTTTTTTTTTTTTTTCGTTAAACATATGTAATTTTTATGTTGTTTTATATATATATCATATTTTTTTATACCAGAGCATTTGACAGATATGTGTCCATTATGTGCAGATGTGGGATGAGTGCGACCAGCAGATTATGCGAGGAACAGGTGACTTCCTCGGCCAGGGGCCGCACCCGCCACTGCAGGGGGACCAGCAGCAACAGGAGAGCTTCCAGTTAGTGAGTCTGAGAGGGTTATGAGACGAGTAGAGCGAAATTTTACCTCACTCACTCACACAGTCCCCATGGCAGAAATTGAGGATCTGCCACCATCTATGCAGCCTCACATAGTCGGGGTGCCATGGACATGGGTCCGACTTTTTTGGCGTTTGGAAAACGTCGTTGATTATTACAATAGGGCCCATAGGCCCCGTCCTTAGTTAGGCTGGACTTTTCATGTGCCGAGGGAACTACTTGTATATATTGTTTGAGGGCATAAGCCCCATGACTCGTTACTAGTCATATTTTTGAGGCGCATGCGCCCACCTATGTACTCTGATGATTTTGATATTATATATGGATTTTTATTTCTTTTTATGTCTTATAGATTATTTGTGCCTTTAAAAATGTATTTACATGTGCATGTGTATGTCTTTATTATATGTGTGTGAGATGTCAATATAAGATTTGATTAGCTAGAGTATCTGTGACTTGATTTAATCTCCTAAGAACATGAAAATATGTAATATAATCAAAGATTCGTTCTAAGAGACGTACCCTAAGGAATCTTCTGTGTAAAGTAGGATCATGAACACGGTAGACTCTATTTAACTGAGACACCACCAGTTGAGTGTCTAAATAGACCCAGAGGTGAGAGATACCAAATGACAGAGCGTCACGAAGCAACTCAATAACTATGTTGTATTCGGCGACATTGTTTGTGGTGTCACCTAAACATATACCTCCTGAGCATAATAACTGGCCCTAAGGTGTAAAAATTACCCAAGCCACGGAGGCAAGCCTTTGAGTGTGCCGGCTAGCGTCGTTTGCGTACCCAACAAACACCTCTGATTCACTTGACATCTACCACAGTGACAAAAGATAACATCAAAAATGACACGTCCATAAAACCAAAAGAAACCAGAAAGTAATAGTACAAAGAATATACATATGTTACAAAAAGTTACCCAAGGTGACCTACCTATGACTAATACTTCTTGAGGTAGATCCCATTTCTAGGCTCCACCAAAGCATTTCCCTCAAAGTCTATCAGACAATAAGCTCCCTTTTTTAGAATCTCTTTTACGATGAAAGGTCCGAACGACATGAATTTGAATTTCCTTCCCCCAGGGAGTCCTTATCCTGGTCATAGACCAAGACAAGGTCGCCTTCAGAGAAAATCCAAGGATGAACGAACCGATCATACTGACACTTGACTTTTTTTTTGTGAGACTCGTTGGCCAGGGCCGCATCATGACGCTGCTCATTGAGATGCTCAAAGTATAATAACCACTCTTCAAGTGGATAAGTGTCTGCCAGTAATTGTACTGCCAATTTTAGGGACGGGATCTAACATTCTATAGGCAAGACTACTTCCAGCCCTTAAATGAGTTGAAAAGGTGAGAAACCGGTTGCAGTCTTAATAGACATTTGGTAAGCCCATAATGCTGAGTATAGCATTAAATGCCAATTTGACTTGGCCGAATTGATCGTTTGCTATAGGATGGTCTTAAGAGATTTATTTACAGCTTCCAACTGACCATTTTCTTGGGGGTAGTAGGGTGTCGAATGTTCTTGCTGCAACCCAAGATTTGATGTTAATTCGGTCATCATTTGGTTCTGAAAGTGACTTCCATGGTCAGTGACAATCTCTCTCAGGACGCCGAACCTTGCGATTATCTGGTTGAACAAAAAGAGAGTTGCAATCTATCCATCATCTTTAAATGTTGGCATAGCTTTGACCCACTTTGTGAAGTAGTCTATGGCTACAATGATATAACGGTGCCCCCTTGCTGAAGGAGGATTGCATGTAGTGTAATTAATCCCCCACTTGGTGAAGGGACCAACTATGATGACAGGAAACATGGGAGCGGGATGTGCCCTCATCTTTCGAGAGAAGATCTGACACGGGTGGCACTTCTTAACCGATTGGATAAAATATTTGATTAACGTTGGCCAGAATGACCAGCTCGTAAAATCTTTTGGGTTGTTTCCAACCCATAAAAATGACCACCACATGGTCCAGTATGGCAGTCATTAAGCATGATAACTTCTTCTCCATGAGTGAGACATCGACGAAGGATGCAATCTACACCTCGACGATACAATGTGTCATCGAGTATGAGATAGTTCTTATCCTGATGGCATATACGACGAAGCTCATCGCGAGAAACAGAGGTGGGGCACTTCAAAGTCTGGAGATAGACAAGTATATCTCCATACCAGGGATTTGAAGATGTGATCAAAAACATGTCTCCTCTAATAGGCGACTCTTTAAGCATAGCCTCACTGGATTCAACCGGAAGTTCCGAGATGAGTTCCGCAAAGACCAGTGACTTTTTGGATTTCACCGAAACAAAATATAAGTCAAATTCCTAGAGGAAAACTACCCATCGACTGATCTTCCTGCCAATGACGTGTCGTGTCAATACGTATTGAAATTGATTCATAATGGCAATGACGGTGGTCTTGCGAAACAAAATATAATGATGGAACCGTTGAACAGCATGAACGGCTACCAACGTCAGTTTTTCAATATGGGAATAATTGAGTTATGGTCCAACCAGGCCTCGGCTCAGGTAATAAATCACACATTCTGAGAGGAATTCATCCTCCTAAACTAATACCATACTGATATTCAACTCTGTCGTAGCCAAGTACAATAAGAAATCTTTGTTATAATTAGGTGGCCGGAGCAGAGGGGCAGTCGTGAGGGCATGTTTCAATGTGTTGAAAGAGTGTTGAGCGGATTCATCCCAATGAAAAGGGACGTCTTTCTTTAGCAAACACATAAATCCCTTTGTGATCTCAGCATAGTTGGCTATGAAATACCTCAAAAAGTTTGTTTTTCCCTGTAAACTTTGAAGTTGAAGGATTGTACACGGGGGAGGAAACTGAAGTATTGCCTCCACCTTGAGAGGATCAACCATGATCCTTGTTGAGACTATGAAACCGAGCAGTCGTCCTGACATTATGCAAAAGTTGCATTTGTTTGGATTCAAGTGAATCTGGAAGTAGCGACATCGCTCAAAGATAAGTCGTAGGTGTGTGGGATGATCTGTTCTCTTGCGAGATCATGGTGATAAATCATATAAATAGGCTTCGACTATATGCTTGAGATCACAGAAAGAAAAAGACATGGCCCGCTAGAAGGTAGCTCCAGCATTTTTGACACCAAAAGGCATCTTACGATAGGCAAATGTACCCCATGGACAGATGAAAGTTCTTTTGTGATGGTCTTCGGGTTTTATCTGTATCTGATTATATCCCGAAAAACCATCCATGAAAGAGAAAGCCTCACAACCAGCGCATTCATCGACTATCTGGTCAATGAATGGTGTGCGAAAAATTTCTTTTGGACAGGCTTTGTTCAAATCACGAAAATCTGTACATACACGAATCGTGCCTTGTTTCTTGTTAACCAGCATGGGATTTGACACCCATTGTGTCAAATGGATAGGATAGATAAAACCTACTTTGAGAAGTTTCTCTACTTCAACCTTAATAGCTGCTGCTTTTCTGGGATTAACTGGACGAAGCTTCTGCCGAACTGGCTTGGCATCAGGATAAGTTGTGATTTCATGTTTGACTATTTTTGGATCAATGCCTGGCATTTCCTCGTAAGACCAGGAAAAAATGTCGTGGAATTATTTAAATAAGTCTGTGTAGATTTGAATCTCTTCGGGGGAACAGTGAGCTCTAATGAAAACATTCTCCACTACGCCAGGGATTCTGGAGATATTAATCGGTATAGTTTCAGCGATAGTTTCCATATTACCCTCGGCGTAAACCTCATGTGTAGCCAAGGGATTGATAGGACAAGACCTATCCCTAGTCATAGTCAAGGTGAATTCCCCTGCTTCAATTCTGCTTAACTCTGGGAGGAAGTATGATCTGTGATGGAGATCGTCCCAGGGTTTTTCTGGACTAGTCATTGCTTCAATGATTGCTTCGTTTGAGGGCAAGACTAAGTCTAACGATTCGATATCATCGAGGGAACCTTGATCCCAAATAGGCTCTGGAATAGGATCTAACTCTTGTGCAGGAGTTGGATCGGTGTCGTCTGAATCTTGTTGAACTAAAGAGTACGTTGCTTCTGTCGTGGACAAGGGCATGGACATACCATGGTGCCCTGTCCCTTCCATTGTGGTCGATGGGGAAGGAAGAATCCACGGATCATTGAAGTAAGTCATGCAAAATGATGAAACTTGGAAAATCTCAACCTTATGGTGGTCTGATATGAACTTGACATCACCTTGAGGACGCAGGTAATCGAAAGTACCCATCAAAGATGGGCACAAACCAACCCCTACGTTGACGACGCCTGGTTTAGGATTATCAATCATCGGGACCGCGGATGCCCCCAATGAAGGGTCAGGATGGGAGAAGGACAATTGATCAATAGTCACAATATGGCCCTTGTGTGGAAACAAGACCCGGAAAAATGTAGTCACCACTGCTTGCATGGCATTGGTCCAAATCCTACCTAATAAAATATTGTAGTCAAGGGATACATCGACTACTTCTACCTCGACGCACACGGTCTTCCCTCCTAACTGCACGGGGAAAGAGGGAATGATGCCATGTGGTCAGAATGAACGACCGTCAAAAGCGGTATGAAGAGTAGGTGACGGAGACAAAATGGGTTGGCCAATGGCCTTCCAACACACCAACGACATGACGCATGTCGAGGCACCCTCATCAACCACTATGCGGAAAATGTTCCGAGGGGTAAACCACTACTATCTGAAATGCTACATAGTAAGGGAGACGAGGTTTTAAGTCGGTTGTATCTAGTATGATTGTACCCAGATTACAAGTCTCGGACGATCCTAAAGCGGATAACAAAGCTTTCCTCTAGGAAGGGCAGCTTTGGAGGACCTCCAAAGTGGACATCGCACAAGGGGTTTGAGACAAATCCTCCACCACAGAGTAGTTCTGGGTGGCCCTTGTGTTTGGGTTGTGAGAAGCTTTCTTGAACACACCTTTTGGGATGCGTTTCATCATTTTTCCCAAAGTCTTCTCGATCTGGAGAGGAAGAGATGGGATTTCAGCTTCTTTACCTTTCTCAGAGGTGCTTGGCTTACTGTAGCCATGTTCTCTAGTCCATATAAAAGCATCACCTTTCATCATATACACATTCGTGGATGCAGGATTGTTCGAAGATGGAGAGGGTCCTTGACTTCCCTGTTCCAAGCTTGTAGAGGCTTGGGTTAGGTTTTTCCCATGTTGAAATGGATTCATTAATACAGTAGGTTGCTGTTGTGACACAAAATTTTGGGCCTCTGCAAGCCGAGGGCACTGGTGGGTCGGGTGGTCTTCCGCGCATAGGTTACACGGATACTTCGACTTCCATTTCTCAGTGTTTCCCCTGCCAGCATTATTAGTGGGTTTCTTATCCCCCTTACCCTTCTTACATTTTTTTTCTTTCCATTAGGCTGTTGGGTGGCCTTCGGATTTGTTGATTGCACACTATGTACATATGACGTTTGGGTAGGAGGAGCAGCTGAAACAGTAGTTTGGCTGGCCATTGTGTGTTTTATAAACAATTATTTTGTCATTTGTTCAATAGGCTTTGTTTGTGTTGAACCTACAATACCATCGGCATGTGGTCCAGCTCTCTATCTGGTTTTATCAAGCATGGATCATGGTGCATCCGGAAAAATCTCGTACAGTAAACCAGACTGAGAATAAATTAGCTCAAGCTGTTGAGCTCTCATGATGGAATCTTCTTTAGAAAACACTCCCGACGTTGCAACGTCTTTGGATAGTTGTGGGACCAAAGACTTAAGGAACCACTCAAGCAGGAATGCTAGTGGGACTGGTACCTTAATCAAAATCTTCTGGCATCTCCATTCTTGCATGTGATCAGAGATATGGTCCTCTTTTGTCTATTCGAAATTGGCCAGCAATTCTGTGCCAGCGTCGTATCTCACAGGTAATTGGAAATGGTTTAGGAACGCCATTGCCAATTCGCCTAAGGAAGAATATCTCGAGCGGTCGAGATCGATGTACCATTTCATAGCACTCCCAATGAGAGTGCGTTGAAACAATCACAATTGTACGGAGTCATCTTTCAATGAATTAGATGAGAACCAAAGATGGAAGGTGGTCACATGATCCCCTGGATCTTCGTTAGGCTTGGCTTCAAACTTTGGTATGTCCGAAGGCAATTTCGTCGGCATACGGGGCCAATGTGGATTGTGACAGATAGGGTCATTCAACAACCTTGTCAAGTCTGGAAAATGTAAGGCTGTCGAGAAATGTAGTTTTGGTTTTTGTTGATGATAACCATGGAAAAAGGGGCCTAGAGTTTGACTAGCACCAGGTTGCCAAGAAAAGTTGGGTTGCTGGTCGAGGTTCTGGTAAAAACCATGGCCATGACCAGTGTACAGATTTTGCGTTTGAGGAGACATTATTGGATGATTCCCGAAATAGGACGTAGATGGTTGGGCGTGCATTACATTCGAAGGACTTTGGGAAGGGTTTCCCCATGCCAATCCCATGGGCATAGGTATTGTTCCTTTCCCGGGGTTCCATTGGTTGTGAAAAAAATTGCCCCAGATCAGCATTCTTGACGAGGGAACTGATCCTTGACAAGAATTCCAAGGTCCTGATGCGGAAGAAGTTCATGGGTTTTCCCCCTATGCAGGAATAGTACCCTGCATAGGATTAGGTTGGTCATAACCAGGGTTACCCCCAGTTGGGAAAGCAGCTGACGAGAAAGCATTGTTACCAAATGCACTAAAGGAAGAATATGATGTCGACCCTACCGGCATATTATGAGAAGGTGGTCCTTGACTCCCTACTCCAAGTGAACTATGGTGTGTGTTTGGCCCGGTGGATTGCTGGTGGGTACCGCCGAGAAAAGGCGACGAAGGAGGTATATGACCTCCCCTATAAGGGGAAGAATTAAAGGGAGCTGAAGTGCCCCCCATGGGCCCTTATAGAGGAGCGTTAGAGCTCCCTGCCCCCAGACCTAAATTCTATAAAGTGGAGTAGGATAGTACAGGACTTGTACCTGTGTTAGGCATCCCGTATGAGAACGGAGGGCCTGTCGCACTCTATGTGAAAGGAGCAGTGGTCATCACCAAAGACGGGATTGGACCACTTCTCGAGGTAGAGGCAGTCGAGACCATGGTGGCTCAGACCAGCGACGATGGGTTAGAAGGTGGAACACCCCCTGTGGTGACAGCCATAATGGGAATAGAATAATTCCCAAAAGAAGTGGCAGCATTTGTTTCCATTGTTGCGTGTGACAATGTCTGGCGCCTGTAAGGATAAATCTGTATAATGATGGGCGCCGAAAGATCAGTGGTCAGAGTTTCAGGTGGATCGAGAGCTTCTGCTCCAAGGTATGAAATAGTTGGTTCCTTCAGATGTTGGTCGGGCACAATTTACTGTGACCCGGTCACTTCAAAAGACCCTTATTGGTCAAGATTTCGCCTTAGTAGTGCCGGGGGTGGCTCTAGTGTAATCGGCGGCACGCCAAGAAGCCTTTGTGACTAGTGGAGCTCGTGATCCTCCACTGTGTGAGAATATCAAAGACACACTAGGGCTTTCTATTCATTCAAAACAACATACACTAGAAAAAAGACCCTACAAGATAAAACAAGTAAACACTAACCTAGTTGGAAGAACAGTTGCAACAACCAACACTAGAGCAACTTACCGGTGCAAGTGCAACTCGATCACAAAAGCACCCTCTGGGTATACTCTGCAAAGCATGGCCTGATGTTTTTCCTAGGTACCGTGGTATACCCCCATAGTCACCTGTGTATGTCACTAAAAAATATAGGCAACTAGGTTGCCAACGCGTGAACAATCACCAGGCGGGTACATTTGACAGTCGGGTAGACCACAATGAGCAGGGTATTGAGCCCGAAACCTGTCAAGAGTATCAAAAGCAAGTGGTTTGGAAGACAACTAAGGACCTCGAATGGATTCAAGACCCATGAAACTCCGTGGCAAATGCAATCGACAGAATCCCAAGACAAGCCCTCTATATGTGTTCTCCACTACGATTGGTCCGGCTTTGGAGGGGTTATCTCCGCTACCTTTCCGCCTACGACCTCGTGTTTGTCCCCTGTGTTAGAGGGGGGTCTCGGATAAATTTCATGATACTGGACTTTTAACACTCCCTATCACAGACTCTTATGTATGTTTTGCAACCTTGAAGAGTTTCCTCTCCAACCTAAATCAAGGCTCTAGCCTAGACTAATTGATGGACCCTACAAACATAAAGTCTAGTTGATTTTAATTAATCATTAATTTTTTATGGTTTGTCTTAAGTCAAAGGTTATGAAAGTGAAACTAATGATGTTTTAGAGACGAAATAAAAATAAACAGAAAGATGGAAACAAAATAACTTCTTCTTGACACAATTCTTAATCAACTTTTCACATTAAAATTTTTTCCAAGATCGTTGAATAGCAAACTCAAAACAGGATTTCGCTCGACTATGAGCTACTTATTGTCCTAAGTAAACAGCCAAGAAAATTTTGAGGAAAAATTCTTAATGAAAAAAAAAGTTATTGCTGTAATCAAACCTAAGTTACTGACCGCTATGACAGAGACCAAAAAAAACCTGAGAGGTATAAACTCTTGTCAAAGAAAAGGATGATTGCCTCTCCTCAAACAAAAAATTTTCTCCACGGGCACGTTGTTGATAGTTCAACAGCCAGCATGTGCACGCGAGATGTGTAAAGTCAAGGCATGTGTACATGTGTGCAGACCTTATGCAAACCACGTGTACTTTTGAAACTCTTCAAAAAAAATGAAAAGATAAGCAATCAAACACTAGCAGAGACCACTGGTATTGAGAACCGGAATCTCTTGAAGACTCATAAACTTACTTCGTCAAAAAAGAAAAAATAATCCAAGGAAAATTTCATAAAACAAAACCAATCTAAAGTGGTAACTAAGCTACAAACTACAAAAACAGAGACCAAAATGAGTTTTCAGAAAACCCCTGAGAAGGATCACTTCTGACAGGGAAGAGGATGGCTACCTCTTTAGTAAAAAAAATGGCTACCTCTTTAGTAAAAAAATTATGAATTTAACCACGCTAATGTCACTTCATCAGCTAGCATGTCCATGTGGGCTATGTGTGAAGGTTGGGCATGTATACATGCGTGCAAGCCTTATACAGCTTATGTGTACCTCTGTGACCTCCTATAAAAGAAAATGTAGCCAAGCAAAGTAAGCAGGAAGAACTGGTATGGAAGACCAGAATCCCTGCTAGCTCAGACTTTTGCAGAAACTCTAAAAATAAGTAATGAAACCAATTTTTAAAAATACCAAAAAAGACTCCCAGAAACCCTAGAGATCCCCAGTATGGTCGTGTTGACGGGCGAAATTGATCGCTCGTCAACTGGAGGAGTGAATCCGGTCCGGGGTTGTCTAATTAACCCAAGCCATTTGGATTAATTCACTCTGACAGGTTTAGCGGCTCCATTGGCCGATCTAAGTCCTAAAGAAAGTGAAAAAAATAACTAAAGGAAAAATAATGATCTAATAAATAACAACTACTAAAAACTATATGTACATCTAAGTAAATATATATGTACAAATTAAATATTGTATGTATGATAATTCTATATACAATCTATACAAAACATGAGTTTTAATCTAAACTCGTAAAAATCAAATGTGGATTGATTACGATTAGCGATAATAATAAAGCAAGTAAAAACACTATCTAATTTTTTGGTTTTGTTTTCTTAAATGTATACATTCATGACATCACACATTAAACTTCCTAATTAAACAGAAAATAATAGATAGCAGAAAATGTTTTATATAGAGAAAACTTATATATTCAGGAAACTAGCGAAATCAAATAACAGGCTAACCTGTTACTGTATCCAATGTATGTTCGTTATTGAATATCCAACCGCCTTTATCTGATGAAGTAAACCTGCTACAGATCTTGGGACTACCCCTAATAAATGAGGAACGATAATGCTGGAGATTGAATTATAACAACAAAACATTGAAAAGATACAGTTACAATAATCATATGATTTGCAAATTGCTACGACGAGATAAATCTTCCTGTAAGAACTTACATACAGACATTCAACATAAATTAGAGATGAATCTACTAATTTAAATTGGATAGATGATCACTTTGTGTTTTGTTCTGAAATACGAGATATGGACAATATATATAAATCAAATGATATCAACTCGCAATAAAATATGCCGACAAAAGCAATCATAATCTATTATCAAATTGAAATAAACATAACTTGAATGAAAACATTATATAGAAAAGTTAAAGTTGTAACATGCATCATATTCCATTCAAGTCTGTGATAAAAACGCCCATACTCTTCCCCCAGGCTAAGATGTTTCAATGTTTACAAAATAATAGGTTTATATAGGTTTCAGGAAACATAATTGTTTCATGTTGATAAGATCAAGTTGGTTTCAAAAAATAATGGGGGATGCAACCACCCTGATTTCACTAAATATCAAAAACTACCAACAGTCTAATCTGTTTACTCAAAATACAAAGTTGATATGGTTGGGAGATCTCAAAAAGTTCCTCATATCTCCTTGGAAATCATGGGCTCCTTAATCATCCTAAAAACAAATGAAAATGAGAAGATTTCAGATATGTTTTCAATTATCAAATCAAACAATTTGAATTTTCCTAACTGGCTACAGAATCTTGCGATTATGTAGCAAGTTATAATAGCAAATGCAATCATATTTTATTAAATAAACAAAACAGGCTATTCTTAATAAGAAAAATAGTTTATTCAATCAAATCGATTATCCTAACTTAAGAGTGACACAATCATACTAAAAATTAAAAATATCATACCTCAAATCATGGAATCAAAAACGTATCAGGAAATTTTGGAATTTATGATAGCTGTTGTTGCCTCTACATTTTTTAAAATGACACAACTTATAGTTTTCAAGCGTTTCTCCTTCCCTTGGATAATGGATTCAAGTCTGTTGTTTTCATTTGTCAACATATCAACTTGGTCTCTTAAAGACTTGAGTCGCGATTGTAGCAGTGGAACATCAGTATAGTATCTATCGATCCACTATCGGCACTCATCACACTGTGACTGTAAGGAATTTGTATTAGCACTAACAGCATTATGGGTCGGAGAATCCTCCATGCGAATGGTAGGCTTATCACAGAGTTGAATGCCAGAAAATTATGGGTTGTCCTTTAGACAAGGAGGCAGATTGTTAACATAGTCATAGGATTGGTCAGCGTATAGCCCGAATGACACAGGGTCCTCTTCAGCCAAGAATTTTTCAATTTCTGAGTCTAAATCTTCGCTCACTTCAATCGTGTTGATTGTTTCTGCAGGGGGTTTCATTTTATTTTGAGCACATCGAGAAATTAAACGACCATCCCTTTTGTTCTTGAAATTGACATCAACACTGCCTTTTAGCTTCTTTCATGTAGGTTTCTTAACAGTTTTAGTGTTATCCTTTGGATGTGAACCCGATCGACTGTCCTATTGAATGACATTAGGGTATCTCGAGGGTTTGTTATTAGGGGAAAAATCACAGGCTTGGAGCGGTGGATAAGAGGTCGTAGGGTTCACAAGGGTTTCCACAATGACCGACTTATCTACCTGTCCCAAGTCATTGTTGCCAAAACCATTTCATGAAATGAACGCATCCCAACAATCGTTTTGTGATTGTAACTGGTGTATGAGGATGATTTTAATCAGACCATGATGAAATAAACTCGAATATGTCCTCTGTTTCCTAAACCGTTTACCCATTTTATACAGACTTCTGAGTAGGTAGTAAGGCATGTTCAATGGAAAACCAATAAAACTCATAAGTAGGCATAGATGATATAGGAAAACAAGTCTGAATCGACCCTCACAAGTGATGAATTGCTTCACTATAGCAAGTAAATCATGCCACCTAGATTTCAAAAATGAAATTGGCATACCTCGATCACAGCTGGTTATTTTTTCGTGAGGTAAACAGTAAAGTCCAAGAGACCTCCTCCACTTTCGCATTCTTGAACCATTTCTGACCAACTGTTGGCAATCTCGTGGCTTGGCTTAAGAACTCTTATGTAACTTCCAACTGCACATCATTGATCTTTTCCCTACAACCATCAAAGGTTAAGGCAAACTCTTGGGCAACCTGAAGGTTAAAACCCTAAAATTTTTCGATGAACAAACACCTACCATTCCTTTCCAAATCTTCCCTAGCGTTATCATACGAAAGCAGGGTCTAGACGTCGTTCGGTTCAAACCTTACCATTGGGGCCATGCCAAAAGGAGGGGTTATTAACACAGAACACACAGGTGGGGTTTGGAAAAAGGCCACAGAGCCATAGCCCCGAGCCTTATCAATACAATGCTGTGACAATTCAAACGGTGGGCAAAGTGTTAATCACAATGCGTGTGAGAAAAATCGTGAAGCCCAAGACCATGTTAAGGAACAATGGCATGTTGTACGTCGTATGCCACCTTGGCATTGGGTACATGCTAGGACCAAAGTACTTGAAAACATAGTGCACGCATCCAAGTTTGATTGCAAAGATTGGTGAGTTTACAAAAAATGAATAGCCAAAGGTTTCATGAAAGAAATATGATCAAACATCAAACCAAAATCGATACAAAAATCAAATATCAATTGATGGGGGTCTTTCATTCAAACAACCATAAGTTTCCTAGGCACTCTTAGAATCGAAAGGGTCACAAACAATGAAAGCAACATGCTCATAGCAAGAAATCGCAATTCTGTAATAAACGATATTACTTTAAATGAAATTTTAAAACAGAATGACAATGATAATTGCAAGTTTTCATGCTTTCAGTCATGAAAACAAAGCACGAATATATGATAGGTAAAATGCGACGATTCACAAATGTCATTTAGAGAAACGCTTATGAAGAGTAATAAAATTTCATAGACCCTGTGTAGGCAGCTTTATAAAAATGATAATTATATACTCACTGCCAACAATGGCGACATGCTGGGAGAAGCAGTTATCTCTGCCAAATGAACAAGTTTAGATTAGAATAATCAGAAAAAACTTCAAATCGAAAACAACCAAAAGGTTGTCTAAGCATCGCAAATAATTATAATTCATTCCGGTTTCAAACAACTGATATTTTTAAAGAGACGAAAAATGATGACAATCTTAGCAAAAGAGAGCCACGATGTTAAAGTTAAAATCTTCAATACTGTTGACAGGGCCACTACTGCCAATAAGCGTCCATAGCCTCGACAGGGATGTCAGTTAACCCACTCTGATATCCGTATCCTGTCAAGAAATTCCATATTAGAACGAAGGACGTTTAAGGTCAAAACAGAATCCACATCTGAGAATTTTCTTTTACCTGACATTGCTTTGCTACCAGCGGGCCTATTCAGTACCTCAACGAAGTTATCTTGGCTCCATGCATGCATTTACCCGCAGACCTGTTCAGTGTCCCGGTGGGTTTACAAGCACTTCCCACAGCTCTATGAAAATTTATATTAGTTTTTAAAGATATTCAATAGAGCGGGGTGACGCTGAGAATTCTAGTTTTTTAACACATCTTAGTATGTCGCAAACCTTGAAGAAAAAAAAAATTAGTTTTCCTTCATTAAGATCTAGAAATAGTTTATTAATAAAACTAACTTTCAAGAATAGGGAGACATCATTGAGTGTTCTCTTAAAGAACAGGGATAGCGTAAAAATAATTTTTATAGATGGTTGTGAATACTTTCAGTTGCAGATTGAAATTAAGAAAACACTTTTCAAACAACAAGTCATCTTCAACAGGGCTGCAAATTGAGAGAAATACAACAATTGATGTTTTAACAACTTTCAACAGTCATTTTTGAGGGGAAATTTTTCTGTTTTCTTTGTCTGAGCTAGCCCATGGTGCAGGCATATGTGTTTCAAAAGAAAGACCAATAAGCAGAAATGAAAATCAAAACAAACCAGAAAAGAAAAACAAACAACAAACAAAACAAAAAAATATTTACAAAGGGAGTATGGGAGCGTCATCAAGCAAAGTACTTTTTTAGAGCTTGGCCATTCACCAGGAAGGTGTCTGGTTGTCCCTCTAAATTCTGTAAGCAAAAGGAAATGGGACCCAGTTTCTCGGCAATTAAAAATGGTCCCAACCACAAGTTCTGAAACTTAGTATGCTCTCCTTTTCCCTCATGAGGTTTGTCCCATTTTAGGATAAGGTCACCTACCTCAAAAATTTTGTCAGAGGCAGAATTGGAATCAAACCAGTTTTTGACAATGTGTTGATGTTGATCCAATTTTTGTTTTGCTTGAGCCCTCACTTCCTCTAACTTTAAAAAAGTGTTAATTCGACCAAAGAATAAGAATGTGATCGACACAAAATGGGTTTTCAGGAATAAATTGAATGAAGATGGATAGGTTACAAGGAACAAAGCTAGATTGGTATGTAAAGGATATGCACAGATTGAAGGAATCGACTTTGAAGAGACATGTGCCCCAGTTGCCAGAATGGAAGTAATATGTTTGCTTTTAGCTTATGCATGCTCCAAAAATGTTAAATTATATCAGATGGATGTAAAATCGTCTTTTCTGAATGGGGAACTTGAAGAAAAAGTCTACATTGAACAACCAAAAGGATTTCAGTTGTCAGAGAACACAGACTATGTGTGTAAATTAAAGAAGGCCTTGTATGGTCCAAAACAGGCTCCTAGAGCATGGTACTCTAGATTAGATAAGTATTTGCAGCAGGCAGGGTTCAGAAAAGGAAGTGCAGACAGCAACCTCTACATCAAGGTAATCAAGGTAATATTTTATTAATTGAAGTTTATGTTGATGATATTATTTTTGGTAGTGATGATGACACGTTAAGCCAGAAATTTGCAAAAGACATGCAAAGTGAATTTGAAATGTCATTACTTGGAGAACTATCCTTCTTTCTGGGACTTCAGATACATCAAAACAACCAAGGAATTTTTATTTCTCAAACCAAGTATATCAGAGAAATGCTAAAGAGGTTTGGAATGGAAGATTGCAAACCAGTTATCACTCCCATGCAAACCAGTTGCAAGTTGAGCAAAGATGATGATTCAAATTCTACAGATCAGAGGCAATATAGGTCAATGATTGGCAGCCTACTATATGTGACAGCATCCAGACCAGATGTAATGCAGGCAGTTGGACAAGTGGAACGATTTCAAGCAACACCAAAGGAATCACATGTATTAGCAGTAAAGAGGATCTTCAGATATCTCAAAGGAACAGAAGAGTTTGGATTATGGTATCCAAAAGGAAAATATCTATCACTTATGGCCTACACATATGCAGATTGGGCAGGTTGTATTGATGATCGACGAAGCACCAGTGGAGCATCATCCTACTTAGGTGAGTGTTTGGTATCATGGCTAAGAAAGAAACAATCATCGGTATCTCTATCTACAGCCAAGGCAGAATATATTGCAACAGCAGCATGTTGTACACAGGTTCTTTGGATGAAACAAACTTTGACAGATATACAAGTTGAGTATGATGAGCCCATTCCAATATATTGTGATAATACAAGTGCCATCAGTATCTTAAAAAACTCGGTGATGCACTCCAAGACTAAGCACATTCCAATCAAGTATCACTTTCTACGGGAACAGGTTGCAAAAAAGAACATCAGAGTTGAGTATGTGGGCATAAAAGAACAAGTGGCAGACATATTTACAAAACCCCTTCCATGGGAAGCCTTTGAATATCTTCGCCAAATACTTGGAGTTATTTCTACTCCAAAAATGAATGCTTTTTGAATGCTTATCTTATATGTCTTAGATGTACATGAGGAAGCACCATAAGAGGACAGTCTGTCAGGGGGAGCAGCCCCAGATGGAAAGATACATTTTCCATTGATGACAAAGAGGGAGAGATTTATCAGATGCAAAGGACAGAGGCATGGTTTCAGGGGGAGCATGAGTGATATGATTTCAGTGTTTCATCAAAGTGTTTCCATCAATGCCAAAGGGGGAGATTGTTGATTAAGGTTGGTTGTCATTGATGTCAACCCTTGAAGAAAGACCCGTAGCACAAAGGTTTGGGTAATGGAACCAATAGTTTTTTATGTAAATATGACTCATTATTGTTTTTTTATGGTTGATAAGAAGTAAATATGGATGAACTCCAAAGTGGTCCCCTTATGGTGAAATCCCTCACGGGAAGACGCTTTGTGGAGTAAGAGAACCCATGTTTAATTGTGGAATAATGAGATGAAGGAAAGTGAATTTGTCAGGGAAAATATCCTAGATGGATAGTTCTTGTCATGTCATTTACGGTGGTATGTGGAATGTCACATAATTCCTCACGGTTAGAGAGTTATGGCCATGAGAAGTTGGAGACCCCAGGTTTGGGTAATGGACCCAAGTTTGTTTGATGGGTAATGGTATGAGTTATGATATATTTTCAGATAATACTATTCTATATGGATAGTACATGTCATGCCATTTT
>JASDQU010736156.1:198019-212538 GCA_032191745.1 Picea mariana
AGATAAGTACCAAGTGAAAGATATGAATGTATATATTGAGCCTCTTGTCACTGAGATATTAAATTTATGGGTTGGCATCACTATGTACGATATCTATAGACCAATAGGGAAAAATCAATTTCAATTCCATGGAATACTTACATAGACAATTCATGATGCCCTAGGGCTAACACTTTTTTGTGGTAAGTAACATATTGATGCACTTTAATAGTATATATTTTTGTGAAATTATGATGCATGCTTATTAAATATCAATTCCTTGTTATATAAATATTACTTACATTAATCCATATCTTGCAGGTCTTCAATAAAGGGTAAATTTGCATGTCCAGTTTGTGGTCCTAGGATGAAATCGTGTCATTCAAGAAGTGTAGGAAATGAGGTATTTGATGATTATAGGAACTTCCTCCCTAAGAACCATAGGTATCGAACTATAAAAAAACATCTTTTCAATTTGAAAGAAGAGACTGGAATAAAACCACTAAGAATGACACCTCACCTATGGAAGTTGGAATTTAATAGAAACTGTCAAGGGAAGCATTTAGTCTATGTGTCTACATATATATTATTTTTTTACAATTTTAATTTGTATTGAATTATGTTTATTATATCTAACAATTATTGTTGTAATCTCATTAATTAATTTTCATAAATGTCATCAAGGAATACATGGGATTTCACGAGGAATGAAAAGTTACCATGTACAATTCAATAGGTTTCCCTACTATGAGCACCTACAAATAGCTCATTTGTTTGATACAATGCATATCGGAAATAATGTAACAAAAACATTGTGGAGAATTGTAGATGGAAGGAGTGACAGAAAAAATTGTCAAAAATTGTACTAACATTCAGGAAGCCAATCATGCACTGCAAAATATGATTTATTCAAATAGCAATGGAGTACATTGAAATAGTTTTCCATGGTTATTTACAGAGCAGGAAAGAAACGTTGTAAAAAAGGTCATTCAAAAAATTAAATTTCCATTGGATTTTCTTCAAACATAATGAATATCTTAACAAAGAAAGGTGAATTTGGTGGGGCGAGAACTCATGATTATCATACCTTTATTTAAGTAATTATTTTGGATGTAGATTTCTATATCGATAAATATACAAATTTTAAGTATTATGATATGTTTTTCCTTTCCTAAAAATTAATGATACCTTTGTTGTTACAGTGTGTTCTACATGTGTGACAACTTTGACAACAATGTAAAACACGTTATATATGATCTTGGAAAATACATGAGGTAAATATTAATTATTTATATGCAAATTTGTTGTTTATCAACCTGTCGACATCTATTTTACTTTCAATGTATATGTGTTGTTCTTGAAACCTATGATCTGATTTGTTATATCATGTGTAGGTGGTTGTCATCTAAATAAATCCATAAAGAAGATATAAAATATTGGAGGAGAGAAATTCCTCATCTAATGTGAAAAATGTAAAATTATCCACCTCCAATATTTTTCAATGCACAACAACACTACCTCATACACTAAGTTGAGGAGAGTGGACCTATACACACAAGGTCAATGTGGATGGTGGAGAGGCACTTGGAGTCATTGAAGGCTTTCGTTAGACAGAGAGCACATCCTAAGGGATCTATGGTCAAGGGATATATGGTATATCAATCGTTGGTGTATATTAGTCATTATCTTCCTAAATTATAAGAAAAAATCATGAAGGTTCCTCGGATTTGGGATCTCAATTCCATTAAAACATTTGAAGGGGAGGTCTTGGTCGAGAACGTTAGAACGAGGAAAGTGAAAGGTAATTAGATGGTAGAGATCTATAATAATTTTCATTAATATTGATTTATTTATGTATTTTACTTATTTAAGTTTTATTTAGCTTCGATGTTCAATTATTATTTAATCTTTATTCCAATTAGTAATTTTTATTATTTTTTCTTACAGTTGGTCGAGAGTGGGATGCACTACATTTATACATCCCAAACAATCTTGATTGGATAAAAGTGTGGATAGATCGATTTAATATACAATGTAATGGTAGGTTATCATGGGAAGGGGTATCTAATTTGCTTAAATAAGCTCATTGTAATCAAGATACCAATCTTACCCAGAGGGAAATTGATTTAGCATATGGTTTAAAAGATAAATAGGAAAGCATATTAGTCACCCACATCATGTTTTAGTTTTTTTCCGATATATTAATCTATGTGGTGTGTTTTTTTATAAAATTTTTTTAAGTCTAAATATGTTTATTCATTGACAAATATTTTTTTTTTTATGTATGGGGAATATTACAGTTGAAACACCACAAGTTTAGGTGGTGCAATGGTCGTAAATTTCGCATCAAAAATTTGGATGCCAAAAAGAAAACCTTTGATTCTTGGATAACTGCAGTCTTTCAGGTCACTAATGTTTCCTCTAGAAGTGACAGGCATCCAACAATATCTGAAAATATATACTATGGATATTTGGATGAAATAATCGAGTGTGACTTTAATTCCTTCAAGTTAGTTCTGTTCGAGTTCAAATGGTACAAGTTAAATATGAATGAACATGATCCTGAAAGAACTATTATTGAGCATGCCAATGGATTTACCATGGTTAATGCAAGGACATTTGAGTTGGGTACAAAAACTTAGGCTCTTCCAAGAAAATGTGAGAAGGTCTTTTATTCATAGGTTCCAGGTAAAGCATGTTGGTCATACATTGTCAGATATGATTCGAGAGGAAGGATTGTAAAGTACAATGTGCCATAAGAAGATGATATTGAAGAAGAAGAAGAAAATGCAGAGCAACATGAGGTAGATGTACTGTCAAATTAAGAAGTCGAATAATTTGAGCCAAATGTAGATGACAATGTTGATCTCGATGATGATATTATCGAAAATGACATTGATGAATATGTTGATATGGACAATCATTTCAACCTCAATTCTTAAACAGATGATATAGATGTAGAGTTGGATGAAGAAGAATATGATGAATGATATTGCAGAAATGTTGAAATGTAGGAGGTATGTGATTATATATATTATATGATTTATTCTCTTTAAAGTATTTATTTATATGGGTTAATCATCATATTCATTGTCATCATCATAGTTATCGTCATCATTGTTGTAGTATTAATCATTGTCATCATCATCATCATCGTCATCATTACCATTGTCATTTTCATGATCAAATTCATAACATCATCATTGTGATCATTGTGATCATTGTCCTCATTATCGTTGTCACCACCAGTAATAAACATTGTCGGTGTCCTACTCCTGATCATCATCTTAATCATCATTGTCATCACAGTCTTCATCATTGTCATTTTCATCATCATCATCGTCATCATCAGTGTTTTCAACATAATTAACATTTGTGTTGTCGTGGTCATCATAATGAAATTTTTTGGTGTCCTACTCCTCATCATCATCGTCATTTTCATATTCATCAATATTTTAATTGTCATCACAGTCATCATCATGATTCATTGTCGTCATCGTCATCATCATGATCATTATGATCATCATCACCTCCATCATCCTCATCATTTTTCTCATCGTCATCCTCATCGTTGTTGTTACCATCATTATTCAAAATTTTCGTCATCCTACTCCTCCTCATCATCATCATCATTTTCATTGTCATCACAGTCATCATCGTTTTCATTATCATTGTCATCGTCGTCGTCATCATCATCGGTGTCATTATTTTTAGAATAATTAACATAATATTTTTCATGGTCATGGTAATCAAGATTATCTACTGTGTCCTAATCCTCAACATCGTCGTCATCATCATCGTTATCATCATCAATCTGAAGGAAAAATTAGGTCCAAGACAATTTTTTATCATGAGGTGAGTTCTATGTCCTCTTTTTGTTCTCTACGGTGGGATGGGGTTCACCATCATCTCCTAGCTAAAGGGTGCTATTTTTATTAAATATACCCATTCATTGAACCTAAGTGAGTACTTTGACTTTATTTCTACCCTCATTACACTAAGGAATAGGTTATGGTTTTCACTATATATTCCCTTCCATATTTTGTACTAATCTTTGTAAATATAAGATGTATTTTTCAACCAAAAAAAGTAACAATGAAATTGCCTAAATAAGTGGAAATGTTATTCATGCAAAGAGAGGTGATTATATTTTTGTCCATGTTGTGATATGCCTAACTAGTCGGTTAAACTTATTATAGACCCAATATGCATGTGACTACTAGACAAGAGATTGCTTGTGGATTTGGGATAAAAAACATGTTTTATAGTGTAGGCACATGAACATAGTACAATGATATAGTAAAGCATATGCGACCGGTATGGATTCTTATGATTTCAATATTGAGATTATGTTGTGATGAACAAGAAAAAACAACAACAAATGTATTAATAACTATAAAATTAACATCAAATAATCACCATGAAAATAAACACTAATCTAATATAAAATAAAGATATGGGGGAGTCCATTGGATACAATTTTGTAGTCTTATACATGAAAGGTGTGAGAATAGATGAAAAATTATAGGAGTGGCTGATCAATGGGAAAGGTGGGATCACTACTTGTTCAATAATCCATATGCAATAGCCTAAGTTCCAAATAGAAAGAGGACTTTCGTAATCACTAGTGTGTTTGTTTACTAATGAAGTACATGAGAAAATTTAAGTATTTGATTAGAAGGTAGAATGCACATATAGTAATGTATATATTTGTGTATGAGTGTATAGTTGAACAACCAAATGTCTAAGAAGGATCAACTAATTTACTAAACGGAGGAAATGGAAAAGTCACCATAACTTCACCTCAAATCAAAGGAAAAGGATATGAAAAAGGTGTAATCTTAGGTGCCACTTTCCTTTCTAAGACATATATTTTGTCCTTAACATGTCATTTGGGAAAATAAGGGATTGGTTTGTACAAATGCATTGGTTGATGCAATCCCACCACTAATTATTTTTTTTTTTTTTTGGGTAAAAATAACAAAAATGCATGAATCATACAAGGAGAAGAAAAAAAATGATTAGAAATTGAAGTTGAAGGGAAAAAGAGGTGGAAAATCAAGATTAAAAACTCTATAAAGAAACCTAAGATGACTAAGAATACATCTTGTAGGACCTATTTCAGGAATTAGATATGGCTAAGGAGATGTAAAGTAGATAGAAGTAAATAAAAAGATAAAGTAAATTATTTAAAAGAATAGTTTAGATGTAGATCCATTGTAGATTATATTAGAAAGTGTAGAATTTAAAATTAGATATATTGGATTAACCAATCTAAAATCTAACAAATAAAGGGGAGGAAACCCTTCACTTAGTAACACCTAGAAAATGGGTAGAGCTAAAGGATAGAATTAAATTCATGAAAGATGGATATAAAAAATCAAAAAAGACATCAAGAATTCATTTTCCTTTGATCAATATAAGAACAAAGGAAATCCATGAAAAAATTATTGTTGTTAACTTATATTACGGGTGTGTAGTGTTATGGGTAATGATTAATATAGGGATTAAGTGTTATAATGGTTAGGGTTTAGAAGTGGTATGTTTGGAGTTAAAATTATTAAAGGTTATAGGGTTTATGGGAATATACTAGTTATGTGTAATATGGTTGTGGTGTATGGATATATTATGGTTAGTGGTTAGGGTAGTAGGAGAAAAGGGTTATGGGTGGTAGGGTTAAAGGATAAGGTGTTTATAACAATTTTAGAAGTTAGGAGTTACATGGATTAGTCATTTGGAGTTAAATGGGTTATGGGTATAGGGCTATAACATTCTAAGGGTAGATCTATAAGATTATGTAAATATAGGATTAGGAATATACTTGAACCCCAATTCATGGGATCATTTTCCAATATACCATAATTATTTTCTCCCTCTCAAGTGTCAAGTTTATAAGGCGATTTAATAATAATAAGCATAGGTTCCAACAACTCCTTAATGAAGGATCCCCCATGGCCACATCAAAGGTGAAGGTTCGCAACTTTCATGACTTCCAACCATTATCAGTGTCCTATTCCTTATCGTCATCATCATCATCAATATTTTCATTTTCAATGAAGTCATCATTTTCATCATCGTCATCATCATGATCATGATCATCACCATTGTCATCATCATGATCATTGTCTTCATCATCATTGTCACAACCAATATTCAACATTGTCGACGTCCTACTCCTCATCATCATTTTGGTCATCATCGTCATCATTGCCAATGTCATCGCAATCATCATCGTTGTCATTGTCATCGTCATTGTCATCAACATCATCATCATCGTCATTGTTGTCATTATTTTCAGCATAATTAACATTGGAGTTATCATTGTCATTGTAATCAACATTGTCGACGTCCTACTCCTCATCATCATTGTAATCGTCATTATCATCAAAATAATTTCCCTTATCATTGTCATCGTCATCGTCATGGTCATCGTCATTGTCATCATCATCGTCTTCATCGTCGTCATTGTCATTGTCATCATCATCGTCATCACCATCATTGTAATCGTCATCATCATATCATCATCATCATCATCATCATCATCATCATCATCATCATCATCATTATCATAATCATCGTCATCATCATTTTCATCATCATCATCATAATCATCATCGTCATCTTCATCATCGTCGTCATCATAATCATCATCATCATCATCATCATATCATCATCGTCATTGCATCATCATCGTCATTGTCATTGTCATCATCATCATCATCATCATCATCATCGTCATCATCATCTTCTTCATCGTCATGGTAGTCATCATCATCATCGTCATTGTCATAGTTGTCATCATCGTCATCATCATGGTCATGATCATCGTTGTCATCATAAATTTTGTAGTCATCATCGTCGTTGTCGTCGTCATGGTCATGGTCATCATCATCTTTGTCATCAACATTGTCATAGTCGTCATTGTCATCGTCATCGTCATTGCCATCATCTTTATTTTGATTTCCATGGTCATGATCATCATCATATTGTCATCATCAATGTCATCATCATCATCATCGTCATCGTTTTCATCATCATCATTGTCGTCATCGTCATCGTCATCGTCATCATCATTGACATTGTCATGATCATCATCATATTGCCATCATCATCGTCATGTCGTCATTGTCATCATAGGGGTCGATTAATAGAGATATAATATAGTAATTATATATTATATAACATATAAATATATAAATTATATATTATATAATATATAAAAATATTAATTATATAATATAGTAATATAGTAATTATACAAAATATATTATATAAAACAAAATTATAAAACAAACAAAAACAATAGATCCTGAACCCTGCACTGCATACCGATAGACAAAACCCTCTGCGTGGAGAGATCGGCCCCTGCACTACAAACCGATATCCAAAACCCTCTGCATGGAGAGTGTGGAGAGCCTGACCCCTACACTGCAGACCGATAGCCAAAACCCTTCGCGTTGAGAGCCCGACCCTTGCACTATAGATCGATATTAGCCAAAACTCTTTGTGTGGAGAGCTCGACCCATATACCAATTGGATCTCATCGATCCCAATAGCAAGAGACAACAATATACAACAAGATACCAGAAAGAGACAACAAGAGACTGGTCCGCGCGATAAAAGGAGCAATAATGCCACAAAAATTGGTATGATTCGCCTTCTGGGTTATAAATATTCCTCTTTTTAACAACAATGGGGTATGATAGTTGGTCTTGTTGTTCCATTTCACAAAGTTTTCCCTGCAATTTCATATATGCATCATCGATGTTACAAAAATTAGTTTTGTTCCCGCCAACATTCTTGACCCACATGCAACCCAGAAGCTCAAGGATTTTCTAAGAAGCTCTAATCAAGTGTTAAATTCAACATTTTAATGCGACAGTGGTAGTTTTTAAACCCTTAATTATACTTTTTCCATGAATCACTTTAGTGAAGGATTAATTTAATGATTCTATGCCTTGATATATGTCTGGTAATATCTCTCACAGTTATAGTGAAGATGTGCAAGAAGATCTAACTATTTTCTCATGGCTTCATAGAGGTGGGGTAGTTTGATACATGTTCCTTTTGAATAATAATATTAATAATAGTATATTATTATATGCACTTTATGTTTGTACACCTGATCTCTAGAACAAAAACATGTCCTTCCTTTTTTAATGCTTCGTTACATTGCCATAAGAGATGAAATCATGAGTTCTAGAGTATGTCATGGAATATTACCTAGTGTGAATACCATATTGTTATACTTTGGGGGTATACTATGTTCAATAAAAGTTCCTTGGCATCATCTTCTTCAACTTTATACCCACTTTTTATAGATTTTATATTCATGCCTTTAATGCAATAGCTTCACTATACATAGTTTATCCTTTCATCAATTAAAATCTAGAAAAAACGTTTTTTAAAATATGTTTTGGATTTTGAGATTTTGATCCAAATAGTTTATTTAATTGTTCCTAGATTGCATTTGAGCATTTTGAAAGATCAAGATGGTGAAGTTGAGTATCAAACTTTCCTAAACCAATCCTTAATATTTCTCTATCATTTATTAATGGTTGTTTTCATAAGATATGTGTAGGTTTGATTTTTGTTCTGCTTACTACACTCATACATTGATTTTCATTAAATGAACCCATAGGTTTACATGCAATGTATGGAATTTTTTGTTGTTAATTTTCTCCAAATTTATTGTATACCTTTCCATTTTTTTCTAGAATAAAAAATCCTTCTTATCTAAATTTCAGAGAAAAACAATAGTTGTGTGAATGCCCTCGTAGTTGTATTTGTGTTTCTTTTGTGTCTAGAATTATTTTCTCTTCCATGTCTACATTGCTAGTTCTATTTACTACCCAGAGTTATTCCAATGCTTGTAACACATTTCTCAGAGAAGCAAGTCTTTTTTTCTAAAAAAACTACCTACTTCAAGTTGATAAATGAGTTGTTGAGATTTGAAAATTTCAATAATTTTGGAGAATATTTTGTTCACATTGTGTTTACATGAGCTCCTACATATACACAATTAGTGTTTCCCACTCCTTTTTGCATCTATGAGACACGATCTTCTTCATTCTTTAATTTCGTTATCGTGTGACCCACTCTCTCCTTTGCACGTTGAGTCTCCTTGTGCCCTAGGGGTGTTGCAAGTATTTGCATTTTCTTAATTTTTATTTTTTATTTCACCTTTTGACATTCAAAGCCTTCAAGTCGTCGGAAAATACTATAACCTTCTAATTCTTTAAAAGAAATTAACTTCCCTTTTGATTTTTATCAGTTCTTGGCAAGACCTAGGGTTGTAAATGTTGGACACAGTGATACGATATTGTCATTGATGTCAAATAGGGTGCAAAAGAACATTAACCTGAAGTTCATAAGAGAGAAAAAACTGCAGAAACACTATCAGGATTGAAATCCCCACAGTAAAACTCCATAAGAATCGAGGAGGAATCATATCTGCTGATGTAGTTTCCGAGAAAAATATAGACCTTCAGATCGACTACTAAGAGTCATGGACCATCGATCGTGTAAATTACATACGCATGTTCAACCTGACATTGACCACTTCAGATAATATCGACTGAAGGAAATTTGCATGAAGGTTTTTTAGCCAAAGCTAAAGTTCTGAAGTAAATGTAAGTCGTTGAATCTAAGGAGCACTTTGATATCAATGATAGACGTCAGATCAGGGTTTCATAGTAGCATTCAACTTCAACATTGACCACTCTGGTGAAAAGAAGCCAAGAACAGGTAAGTTTACCTGAAGGCTGGAGCCCCAAAGTCCTGAAGTGAATGAGGGCCATCAGATCTGGGAAATGCATAGTGATCGTTGGATAAGGTTAGTCAGGTCCAATGGTGGTCAACTTCGGCACTGACCACTTCGGCGAAAAAGGGTTTAGAAAATATGATTTCACCCAAAGGCCATAGCGTTTGGTCACCACCTGTGGTCATATGGAATAGAGGTCCCAAAGAGTTTATGTGTGAAATTTAACACACATAATGAGAATTTTATCTCGGTCAAGAAGGAACGTAAAATGAGATAGGCTCTGGACTTTGTCCTGATTTATCTTAAGTAACTCAATACATGATATGCATTAGAGAGAAAATAAAAAACCTTAGATCTGATCAACGAAAATTGAGAATGAGATAATGAGTCATGGGATCGAGTTAAAAACAAAATCAATCCATATCAGTGATCGATTTATGAAAATTACTCTCACTAATTTGAAAATCCTTCGCGATAGTGTTTGAATAATAATATTGAAGAAAAAAAAATGTTATTATTGTTAATCTAAATGAAGAGGTGTGATGGTCCAAACAAATGAAAACAATGCTTCATAGCTCAGACCATTTGGGAGACTATATAAGAAAGGAAGAACGGTGAATAAGAGGTGTCTCTATAATCCAGATCAGAAGATCAAAACAGAAGTAGAGTCCAAGAAGAAGAACTGATGATTCTTATGAAGTGAGAGTAGAAGGGAGGAGCACAAAAGGATTCATATCCTTTACTAAGTAAAGTGTAATTTAAAGGAGTTGGTGCTTCCTGGGTTTGGTTCCCTAAAGACAAGGGATTTGGTCCTTCCTAGGTTTGGTGCCCTAAATACAAGGGACTTGGTGCTTCCTAGGGTTGGTTCCCTAAAGACAAGGAGTTGGTGTTTCCTAGGGTTGGTTCCATAAAGATAAGGGAGTTGGTGATTCCTAAGGTTGGTTTCCTAAATACAAGGGAGTTGGTGCTTCTTAGGGTTGGCGCCCTGAAGAAGGGGATTTGTGTCTCCTGGAGTTGGTTCTCTAAAAATGATTTGTGTCCTTCACTATTCTTCATAAAAACCTTGTAATTCCCATTAATTATATTTATATAATTGATTTTACATACAAGTCCATTGTTGATCTATTGTGGTAATTAACAAAATATAAAAGTAATTGCTAATTGTTGAAAAAGGGTAATACTATTTCACCCCCCCTTTCAGTATTCCAGCAATTGGTATTAGAGCCAATGCCTTCAACACAATCTAACAAATGGAAGGTAGATCCTAAAGATGGATCAACAGGAGGGAATTTCTAACAACAAATCACCATTGTTCAATGGAGGTGGCCATGCTCTATGGAAAATAAGAATGAAAAGCTTCCTATTCGCTCTTGGTTTTGATATCTGGCAATATGTTGTACATCATTACATTGCACCAACTACTCCACCCACATATGTTGTAGGAAAGAAAAAGATACTAAGGTCATTACCTATGAGATATGATTCCAATATTTATACAATTGAAGATAGGCCATAACTTGACAAACTCACAATTGATCAACTTCATGGAATTTTTACAGCATATGAAATGAGAACAGGGAAGGAAAAACCATCAAAATGAGAAACAACCTTTAAAGTATCTAAAACAAAGATGGAGTAGGAGAAAAATACCAATGACAAATTATCAGATATATCTGATGAAGAAACTACCAACTTCATAAAGAAACTCAAGAAAGGGACTGGGAAACACAAAGGAAAGATTCCTATAATATGTTTCAAATGTGGAAAAATTGGACACTTTGCCAATAAATGTCCCCATCCTAAGCAGGAGGAAAGTGACGATCAAAGAACCTTCAAATATCAGAAGAAAATAAAAACTAATGATAAAAAGAAGTTCTACAAGAAAAAGAAAACATCCTTTACCCAAGAAGACAATAGTTCATCATAGGAAGGAGCTTATATTTATGGGAATAAAAACCCAAGATGATAGTCATTCGGAATATGAAGAAGAAGTGAACTTCGAATGAGAATTCCTTCGTATAATTGAAGAGATGAGAAAAAGTAAAAAACAAAACAAGTTACTAAGGGAAGAGCTTCGATAGATTGAAGAAGCTACTAAATCAAGAGAGAAGGAAGTTTCCAAAAAAACCAGTGAGTCGAAATAATTGATTATTAAATTAAAAAATCAACTCCGAGAGACCCAAAGAAAAGAAGAAATATTGAATAAAGAACTCAGTGAAAAACAAAAAATGCGTAAGGTATTGGAGAATGAAATATTTCAGGTAAAAGGGAAAATAGAAAAAGAAGATATTAAATCTAAATTTGGAAACAACTCAAAAATATTGAATAACATTATTAGCAGTCAAATATCATGAAATGATAGGATAGGACTAGGATATGATCACTCTACAAAATAAGAAAATGACAAAATCAGCTATGCATATGTTCTTAAGAAACCCAAAAATAGAAAAGAAAAAAAAAACAAGAACAATACCATTTGAAACTATCCCAAATAAACATAAATATGCACCTTCTAGTAATTAAAAAAAATAACAAAAAGAATAGAATCATTAGAAGGAATCCCTCCAACATAAATCAATATATCTTCCTAGGTTATTCCTATTCCTGCAAAAAAATTGGACATAAAGAAATACATTGTAAAGATTATAGAGAGTTCAATACAAGGAATGTTGAAAGATATGGAAATAATAAGGATAATAAAAAAATAAGAAACTATAACTCCTCTCCCTTACAAGAATACAATGTTGAATGTTACAAATGCAACAATTGTGATCATAAATCTAGTGAATGTAGATTGCCAAAATATGATAAAAGGATAAATATTCCCAATACTCAAAAAGTATGGAAGAAAAAGCTTATATATAGCCTTATATGCAAGAAATTAAGATACCAGAACCATAGAACCAAAAGTACTTATGGTGAACAATAGTTTATGTTTATTGTTGATGATTACACAAGATTGACCTAGGTATTCTTTCTAAAAGAAAGATCAGAAGCCTTTGATAAGTTTAAAATATAAAAATCCCTTGTAGAAAATGAAACAGATCTCAAAATTAAATTTCTGAGATTATACAATGGAGGAGAGTTCACCTCTAAAGAGTTCATTCAATTATGTGAAAATCATGGTATCAAAAGACAGTGTTTATCTCCTAGGACTCCACAACATAATGGAGTGGTAGAAAGGAAAAACAAAACAGTTCAAGAAGTTGCAAGAACCATGCTAAATGAAGCCAAGATTCCAGAAAATTTTTGGAGAGACACAATCTACACAGTAGTCCACATACTTAATAGATATTAGTTGAGACCCAACCATCACAAAACCCCTTATGAACTATGGTTTGGAAGGCCAACATCTGTAAAACACTTTAGAACTTTTGGAAGTAAATGTTACATAAACAATGATGAAGATAACCAAGGAATGTTTGATCCAAGATATGATGAAGGAATATTCTTAGGATATTCATCTAATAACAAAGCATACAAATTTTATAATCTTAGACAACTAAAGATAGTGTAAATTTCCAATGTAAAGATAGATGATCTAAAAAGAGCATATCCCAAGACATTGATAAAAAATATCAGCAAGAAGATGATGATGTAAAATATCAACAGGAAGGCGATGATGTAGAATCTCAGCAAGAAGATGATAATAATGAAACATAGGAAAATGAACCACATACTGATGAAGAAGACAATGAAGAAACACCCTTTCCAAGAGCTCCATCAAAAAGAGATCAAAAGAATCATCCTAAAAACCATATTATTGGAGATAAAAGTGTAGGAGTGGAAATAAGAAGGAAACTTGCTTTTGACTAAGAAAAAGCAATGTTATCCCTAATAGAACCTAAGTTGGTTAAAGAAGCTAGAAAAAGTAAATATTGGATAGAAGCAATGAATGAATATCTAGATCAAATATAGAAAAAATAGACTTGGTAACTAGTTCCAAGACCCAAGGAAAAGAATGCGATAGGAACCAAGTGGATCTTCAAGAACAAACTAAATGAAAATGGGGAGATAATAAATAACAAAGCTAAATTAGTTTGCAAAGGATATTCCCAAATGGAAATTATTTTTTTTTAAGAGACTTTAGCCCCAGTAGCAATACTTGAGGCCATCAGAATGTTCCCGGTGTTGGTTGTGGAGCCTGATTATCTTCCTGATTCAAAGGTCTTTTACTTTCAGTCGTGTTTATACCCCATGAAGTATTTACATCCCAGAAGTATGTACACTCTTCCATGCGGGGGAGTGTAGAGTGGGTACCCCCTCTGCGGAGTCCGAAGGGGCTATCCCCCCGGTTTGGGGGTCTGGGGGCAAGAGGGCCCCCAGTGGGGGTTCGGGGGTGAAGCCCCCGAAGGAAAAATTGCCTTGTAAATGTATATTGTAATTTCATTGTAAATCTAGACCGTTCATTATAAGGTCGCAGATCTAACGGTAGAAATTATGTTCGGGTTTTTTTCCCTGGAAGGCAACCCTTTGTTATGAGGGAAATGTATTGTGGCTATGTATTATGGCGAATATTGTATTATGAGATAGGAGACTGTGAGAGAAAGAAGAGGAAGTTACAGCGGGTTCGCTATAGGTGGTATCCCTTCATATGCTGGATAATAATAAAGGAAGGACCTGGCAATTTCTCTGGTGGACGTAGCCCACAATGGGTGAACCATGTAAATCTGTGTCTCTATTGTATTGTGTATCTTCTGTGTTTTGTTTCCGCATTTTTTTTATTTTATTGCTACGTGGTCCTGTTTTTCTAACAACTGGTATCAGAGCGAAAGAT
>JASDQU010736156.1:225276-236005 GCA_032191745.1 Picea mariana
GGAAAGTGAAAGGTAATTAGATGGTAGAGATCTATAATCATTTTCATTTATATTAATTTATTTTTATGTTGTAGTTATTTAAGTTTTATTTAGCTTCTGTGATCTATTATTATTTAATCTTTACTCTAATTAGTAATTTTTATTTTATTTTCATACAGTTGGTCAAGAGTGGAATGCACTACATTTATACATTGCAAACAAACTTGATTAGATGAAAGTATGGATAGTTTGATGTAATATACAATGTAATGGTAGGTTATCATGGGAAGGGGTGGCTACTTTGCTTAAAGAAGCTCATCGTAATCATGATACCAATCTTACTCAGAGGGAAATTGATTTAGCATATGGTTTAAAAGATAAACATGAAAGCATATTATTCACCCACATCATGTTTTAGTCATTTTCCGTTATATTAATCTAGGTCAAAATGTATTTCTTTTATAAAGTTTTACTAAGTTTAAATATGTTTATTCATTGACAAATATGCATTTTTTTTGTGTGGGGCATATTGCAGTTGAAACACCACAAGGCTATGTGGTGCAATGGTCGTAAATTTTGCATCAAAAGGTTGGATGATAACAATAAAACCTCTAATTTTGGGATAAATGAAGTCTCTCAGGTCACTAATTTTTCCTCTAAAAGTGACATACATCCAAAAATACCTAGAAAATAGATACTATGGGTATTTGAATGATATAATTGAGTGTGACTTTAATTACTTCAAGTTAGTTCTATTCTAGGTCAAATGGTACAAGTTACAAATGAATGAATGTGATCCAAAAATAACTGTTATTGAACATGCCAATGGATTTACCATGGTTAATGCACAGACATTTGAGTAGGGTACATAAACTTATGCTCTTCCAAGGAAATGTGAGAATATTTTTTATTCAGAGGTTTCAGGTAAAGTAGGTTGGTCGTATGTTGTTAGATATGATCCAAGAGGAAGACATGTAAAATATAATGTACCAAAATAAGATGATATTGAAGAAGAAGAAGATGCAGAGGATAATGAGTTAGATGTACCGTCAGATGAAGAAGTCGAAAAAGTTGAGCTAGATGTAGATGACAATGTTCTTGATGATCATATTGACAATGCTATTATTGAAAATGACTATGATGATGATGTTAATATGGCCAATCCTTTCAAAGTTGATTATGAACCAAATGATATAGATGTAGACTTGGATGAAGAAGAAGATGATCGATGATATTGTAGAAATGATGAAATGTATGAGTTATGTGATTATATCTTTTATATGATTTATTCTTTTTAAAGTATTTATTTATATGGGTTAATCATCATCATCACAGTCATCATCATCATCATAGTCATCATCATCATCGTCATGGTCATCATCATCATCGTCTTCATTGTCTTTGTCATCATCATTGACATTGTCATTGTCATCATCATCATCGTCGTCATCTCCATTGTCATCATCATCGACATTGTCATCACCATCACCATTGTCATAATCATTTTCATAACCATTGTCATCATCATCATCATCATTTCCATCGTCATTGCCATAAATCATCATCATCATCATTTTCGTCATAATGGTCATCATCATCGTCATCATTATTGTCATCACCATCATCATCACCATCATCATCATTGCCATTGTAATTTACACAAATCATCATCATCGTCATCGTGTTCCATCATCATCATCATCGTCATCATCATTGTCATCACCATTGTCATCATCATCATCATCATCATCACCATTTCCATTGTCATTACCATAAATCATCATCATCATCATCATCATAATCATTACCATCATCATCATGCACCATCATCATTATCATCATTGTCATTATCATCATGGTCATCACCATCATCATCATCATCATTGCATGCCATCATCATCATCATTTCCATTGTTATCGTCATTTCCATTGTCATCAACATGGTCATCATCATCATCATCCTCCTCCTCCTGATCCTCATCATTGTCATCATCATTGTCATGATGACCATCGTCATGGTCATCATCATCGTCATTCCATCCTCATCAACATGGTCATCATCATTGTCATCATCATCATCATCCTCCTCATGATCATGATCATGATCATGATCATCTGTTGGCCCTTGACCAAGTTTTGGGAGCACTTGGTCATATTTGACCATTTTTGTGCTTCAAAATCCTGTCGAAGATGGAGCACCAGATGAAGCAGAGATTACAGAATCTCGGCCCACTTTTGGGTCCCTTTTTGGGTTTTGGGAATATGTAATGGGAAAGGGATGTCGGCCCATGGGTTTACCCACGCTTATGCCCATTTTGTATGTATAAATAGAAGATAGACAAATGTAAGAAAGACGTAATAGGGATGAATATTGTATCTATGTGATATAGGCTAAGTGCCAAGGGGGGATCTGTGTGATCAAGATTTTTGTGCATTCCATATAGACTTGCATAGCTTAGTGCAATTCCCTGTGTGAAGGTATAGAAGGCTTTGTGCTGAAAGGAAAGGAAGAAGGATCTAGTGAGTTGCGCAGATCTTCTTTCCTATGCGAAGTAAGGGTTTCTACGGCTCTGTGCTTGTAACCAATTGGCCGACGATAATAAATAAGAAGAGTTGGTGGACATAGCCCCAGGGTGGGGGTGAACCATGTAAATCCTGTGTTGCCCTCTTTGTGCCTTGTTCTGATGCATTGATGTGATTATTTGCTAAGTGCTTTGAGATGAGTAGATAGATCTGTTATATATGTTTATGCTTAGTGATTATGATGTGTAGAATATTAGGTCTGATTCACATGTATATGTTAAGTGCTTAACCTGTTAGATCTGAATTCTCTGTGGATGATAAGTGATCAAACAATCTAGTCATTATGAATGATGCAAAGCTCCGTTGTATCTGCGAAGTGGTTATTGATTGCATATTAAAGATCCAGTAGTGTTGAGTGCTATATTAAGTAAGGAATCACAGATCCGTGTCCCAGCTAAGGTTGCAGACACTTGAGTCCTGCAACCACCCCTACCTCTACCTCGGGTGAGACTTCATCTACTTCGTAGGTGTTGCCGAAAGGGCCGATAGTTAGGGTTTTGTTGGTGCACTGTTGTAGCATTGAACCCTGGGTCTGCCCATGTGCTAACAAATGGTTCCGTTGTTGGGACCTGAAGCTGTGATTGTTGGGAACTGAGAAGAAGAAGCTTGGTGCAAAAAGGTTAACCTGAAATACTTGTGCGACAATATGTGCCCTAGTGCGCAGTATTCTAACCAATCTGAAAGAAAGAGGCTTGATCTAAAAGAAAAGAGGCCTGATCTGAAAGAAAAGAGGTTGGACCTGAAGAAAAGGAACAAGATCTGAACGCTTTGTGCTCCGAGAAAGGTAAAAGTGGGGATTCTTGACTAAAAGAGGTAAGATCTGTAAATCTCTATGCTCTGATAAAGGTAATACTAGTTAAAAGTTTTAGATCTTGAGGCTTTGTGCTCTGTAGAAGTAAGATAAGTGAAAATTTTTGTTTCCAAGGTATGGATCTATGTATGTTTAATAGAGTTTACCCTAGTTTGAAAACTAGGGCACTGATAGATGAAAGAAGGTTTGATATGAGTAGACCTGATAAGAATAGTGATAGATATGTTATACCTATGCATAGAAAAAATGTTTGGACTAACAAATGGATGCAGGATCCTAGAAAGAATTTTTTGCATATTAGCTACCATGATCCTAGTGCATAGTATAGAAGAAGTTGGGGATTGTTTAAAAGAAAGAGAGGAGTGACCCTTTGTTAAAGCTACAAAAGACCTGGACATCTTGCTAAGGACTGCTATGACAGAGGATCTAGCTGTCTTTGTTGCAAAGCTATGGACCATGAGGTATTGGATTTCCCTAGAATGATCGCTAGGCTGGAAGAAATGAATCTGAATCAGGAAAACCCTAAGGCAAATACAGAAGAGGCAGAACCCCAGCAAGAATCAGAGAAGGTATTGATACAAATGAAAGAGACCCTGAATGACCACCGATATGTTAGACTATCAGAGATTTTCAAAGAAAGCATTGAAGCAAGAATAAGAGACTTTGACATTGACTCTATCCTTAATGAAGAGACATAAGTGAACATTATGCCAGAAATAACTTGGGAAGCTATAAGGAAGCCTGCTATGATCCCTTCATTAGGAGGAATAGGACTATTCAGAGAAAAAATGATGACGTATGTGGAAAGCTCGCTTAGATACCTATGACAGTCAATGGAACTTTGACAAATGAAGACTTTGAGATTATTAAATTCATTGAAGACAATGCCATGTTTATGATGTTACTAGGAAAATATTGGATTGATAGAGATCAAGTTAGAACAAAGGAAGAAGAAGAAGTATTAGAACAGAAGAGACACGAGTTAAAATATTTCATGACCCGAAAGATTGCACACTTGATTGAAGAACAAGAGAACAGATTGAAGCTACTTGACATTAGAAGCCCAGATATCGAAGCTACAGGAACATCGGAAGACATACAGAAGGTTGAAATTTCTATCCGAGAAGAAGCGATACACTTGAATCCTAGAAGAGGATCTCAGCAACACGAAGTGACTATGCCCAAGGAAAATAAGAATCATGATGGGAAAAGAACCACCGAGACGAAGCTCATGGGGAAAAAGGCTAGGAATATAAGTAAGAAGAAGGCCAGGATTGAGAAGTTACAACAGGTTCCAGAGGGTACCTCACAGAAAGAAACTTTACAGAATTGGAGCTTTGTCGGGATATCAGAACTGCGACATATGCCACTTCGCTATGGCAAAGCAATGTAGCCATTGGAAGCCGATATATCCGTTCGAATGCTGCTCCGAATGTCTAGAAAAGTATTTATGGTTCGCCACTAGACCGTTGGACCACACCATAACAGACAGAAGAAGAGTTAATGAGGCTCATAACTGTTGCAAGTAAACTGTTACCAAGATTGCCTATTTATCTCATTGTGCCATGAACGAGGAACACTTTTGCCAACTGAGAATTTGAAGCCCACAGACTAGCAATTGCATACAGTGCTCATTATGCTCTTCCTATTCACTCTAGTGCAGTGTCTAAGACTGTCGTGAACCTGATTATTTTATCTTGAGCATGTATGCCCGACGAGCTTACCGCTACCGAAGAATCCGTAACAAAATTTCTCCTTGAGATAAGAACTGAGAGAGTCATGTTAGAGTGAGGGTTATCCACAGGATTATAGGCATCATCCATGAGAGGACTGACAACCTCTCCATCCACTGCTCACGCTGGTCCGTCCCGAACAACCAATGAGAAACGTACTAAGCACATAGATGACCTTGCCAATGCCAAGCTGATTCCAAGCATTCTACCTGCCTATCTACCCCCCTTGAGTGGCACCATCAACCGTGACAGTGTACCCCGAGAGTTAGAATATTCCATGATCACTGTGTACCTTCTGAAAGGGGTGCACGCAGTTCGCATCGACCAGGATAAGATCACAACATTGAAATTTAGTGACTTCAACCTTGGAGACCAGAAATCTTACAACATGCTTGCCCCACATAAGTACTTGACCAGGACCAAAGGAAAGAATTCAAAGATTATTCCACAACCATGGACCCAGAACCTCATGCAGTCCACACTACTTAATGTGATGGAGATCTTGCACTTTGGTTGACACCAGGAAGTAAACGCATGCATGAAATTGTTGTTATCTTGCTACCACGGAGGTTACTTATGGTTGAGCCGTCGCATCACTGTGGATCCAAACTTGATCAATTGGATCACAGGGCTGAGCATGCAGGGCCCTAACCCACATGAGTTTTACCCTGGAAAGAACTTAGACCAAGCATTAGCTCAACGAATCAAAGAGACGTATGGAGATGTAGAGAAGGGTACGTGAGGTTACAAGGTAGCCTCTATCCAGAGCGACACAGTGCACCTCACATGTCAGCTGATCGCAGACAATCTAGTTCGCAAGAACCGACCCACCCAAGTAACTGGATTCATTGTTGACCTCACTGGGAAGTGCGCAAAAGGACTATAGATGAATTGGGCGCACTACCTCGTGAACCAGCTAGATCTTGATTGTAGAGGAGCACATGACCAAGGATATGAGTTCCACTTCATTTGTCTTCTCATATTGATAGCTTTCATTGCACGGGAGATGCCAGAAGGTGCGACCTTCTCGGACATCAAGCCCTTTGAGCCTTTAGCTGCGAAGTTCAGTACCTTGTGGCACTTGAGTGATATGAACAAGCAGTGGAAATCCAATGTCGTCTTCCATGCCTACTACAATCAATTGAAGATCACAATCCAGTCTACACCGCGCATCACTCCGAACACCCTCTACAAGTTTTGGCCCCTGATGAAGTTCAGCGTAGAGAGACACTTTATATACATCACAACACACGCTGACGATCACAAGCAACAATTATAGTCCTATTATAAGTTAACAGAAGAAGACTTGGAATAAATCACCAAGGAGTGGTCGACAGACCTCCTCATCTCAGCAGACCCTGCGGAGAGTTATGAAATCGATAGTCCAGAACTTGTGCATGATACCCCTGGACTAAGCAAGACCAAGGAAGATGAAGAAGTTAAAGATGTCAACAATACTTCTATGAAGACCACTTTGATCTCACCTGAGCAGGGAGGTGATGGTGGAGATCCAGGTAGAACAGAAGTCGAGAAAAATAAAGGCGAAGTTACACTACCTAGAGAGGAGGAGGATACCTCCAAGAAAAGGAAGGTTACCCCACCAAAGCCTTCATCTAGGAATAAAGCTAAGGAAACCAGAACCAAGTTTGAGACTGTTCTCACTCCAGATGAATTAGACTTAATAATCGCTGCACTGAATGATACTTCACTAGAGATAGAAAAAAAGCAGGAAGCCAAGCAGGAGGAATTGTTCAGTCACATCAGGGATGAGCTTCAAGGAGTACAACAAACAATAAAGTCTAGCCACACAGATTCCACTGCACCCCTACCATCAGGAACACCATAATTAGGTGATGAGCCATCCCAACTACATCGGATTGCTGATACAGTCGAAGCTCACCTTCGACGAGATCAAGAAGAGACAACACAAGACACCTAGGGTTTAGCACAAGTACAAAAATACCTTGAGGACCACAGAAGTACTATAGAAAAGGAAAAGCTCGCTCTACAAGAAAAATGGGATGAAGAGAAAGTAGCGCTACAGAAAAACAAGGAACAATTGCTTGCAGAGCAACTCGAAGTATGGGAAAGGGTTCACAACGCACTTCACTCTGTGACAGTCATAGAAGTGAAAACTGAGGAATGAGTCCCACAACAGGTGGTGCAAATCGAATAAGTAATCCAACAGCTTCAGCAACACATCGCAGATCTAGAGCTTCGTACCATACCTGAGACTCCTCAAGAAATCATAGACCTAAGGGAGGCAACTTCTCGCAACGTAGTTGGCAGAATGAAAGCTCTTGCCTTGGAGTGCAAACAATTGAGCTCAAGGAGCGCTCAGACATATGAAAAACTTATAGAAAATCCAGAGTTACAGGCGCTGGAGTCGCAGCTCCAGGAAGCAAATCAACATGCAGATACGCTACAGGCGCAGTTGAAGGCCTTAACACCAGTTGAAAGAATGAAGAGGTTTCCAGAGCAGCGCACAACCCAACAATAGATCCACACGATCCAGACCAAAGTGATGGAAGTCTCTCAACAACTTCAACCAGTGCAAGAGAAGGCGTGCCAACTGTTCACCGAAGTTGAAAGCCAAGGAGCAGAGCTTGAATAGGTCGTCATCACAACATTGCAGTGCCTAGAAGGGCCAGTCAATGATGCAATCATCCAAGAGTTCACTGAGCAAGAGGTTGTAGCATTGCAAAAGGTCGAAGTAGCTCGAGCCAAGATCGAGGCATTTGAGGCAGAATTGCTCAGACCAGAGTGAATCGGGACGAGTCACAAGTTGTTGGGGGCCTATTGGCCCTTGACCAATTTTTGGGAGCACTTGGTCATATTTGACCATTTTTGGGACTTCAACAACCTGTCGAAGATGGAGCGCCAGACGAAGCGGAGATTACAGAATCTCGACCCACTTTTGGGTCCCTTTTTGGGTTTTGGGAATATGTAATGGGAAAGGGATGTCGGCCCATGGGTTTACCCATGCTTAGGCCCATTTTGTATGTATAAATAGAAGATAGGAAAATGTAAGAAAGAAGTAATAGGGAGTAATATTGTATCTATGTGATATAGGCTAAGTGCCAAGGGGGGATCTGTGTGATCAAGAGTTTTGTGCATTTCATATAGACTTGCAGAGCTTAGTGCAAGTCCCTATGTGAAGGTATAGAAGGCTTTGTGATGAAAGGCAAGGAAGAAGGATCTAGCGAGCTGTGCAGATCTTCTGTCCTGTGCGAAGTAAGGGTTTCTACAGCTCTGTGCTTGTAACCGATTGGCCGACGTTAATAAAGAATAATATTTGGTGGACGTAGCCCCAGGGTGGGGGTGAACCACGTAAATCTTGTGTTGTCCGCTTTGTGCCTTGTTCTGATTCATTGATGTGATTATTTGCTAAGTGCTTTGAGATGAGTAGATAGATCTGTTATATCTATTTATTCTTAGTGCTTATGATGTGTAGAATGTTAGGTCTAATTCACATGTATATGCTAAGTTCTTGACCTATTAGATATGAATGCTCTGTGGATGATAAGTGATCAAACAATCTAGTCATTATGAATGATGCAAAGTTCTGTTGTATCTGTGAAGTGGTTATTGATTGCATATTAAAGATCCAGTAGTGCTGAGTGCTATATTAAGTAAGGAATCACAGATCCGTGTCCTAGCTAAGGTTGCAGACACTTGAGTCCTACAACCACCCCTACCTCTACCTCGGGTGAGACTTCATCTTCTTCGTAGGTGTTGCCAAAGGGGCCGATAGTTAGGGTTTTGTTGGTGTGCTGTTGTAGCGTTGAACCCTGGGTCTGCCTATGTGCCAACATCATCATCATCATCATCATTGTCATCACCATTGTCATCATCAACATCATCATCATCACCATAGATCATCATCATCATCATCATCATCATCATCATCATCATGCACCATCGTCATCATCAATGCCATTAGCATCATCATTGTCATCATCGTCATCATTGACATTGTTATTTTCATGATCATCGTAGATGTCATTGCCATTGTCATCATCGTCACCATTGTCATCTCCATCACCATCCTCATCATCATCATGGTCATCCTCGTCATCATTATCGTTGTCATCATAGTCATCATCGTTTTCATTGTCGTCATCATTGTTGTTGTCATCGTTGTCATTATTTTCAACATAATTAACATTGTCATTGTCACGGTCATGGTAATTAACATCGTCTGCATCCTACTCCTCATCATCATTGCCATCATGATCGTCATCAGTCTGAAAGGAAAATTATGTCCAAGATATTTTTTTATCATGAGGTGAGTTCTATGTCCTCTTTTTGTTCTCTATGGTGGGATGAGGTTCACCATCATCTCCTAGCTAAGGGTGCTAATCTTTTGATTAAATATTCCCATTCATTGAACCCACATGAGTACTTTGACTTTATTTCTTCCCTCATTGCATTGAGGAAGAGGCTATGATTTTCACTATATATATGCCCTTCCATATTTTGTACTAATCTTTGTAAATATAAGATGTATTTTTCAACCAAAAAAAAATAGTGAAATTGCCTAAAGTACATGAGAAAATATAAGTACTAGATTAGAAGGTAGAATTCACATCTAGTAGTGTATATATTTGTGTATGATTGTATAGTTGAACAACCAAATGTCTAAGAAAGGTACTCAACTAATTGACTGAATGGAGGAAATGGAAAAGTCACCATAACTTCACCTCAAATCAAAGGAAAAAGATATGAAAAAGGTGTAATCTTAGGTGACACTTTCCTTTCTAAGACATATATTTTGTCCTTAACATGTCATTTTGGGAAAATAAGGGATTGGTTTGTACAACTCCATTAGTTGATGCAATCCTACCACTAATTATTGTTTATTATGGGTAAAAATAACAAAAAGGCATAAAGCATACAAGGAGATGAAAAACACGGATAAGAAGTCCAAGTTGAAAGGAAAAAGAGGTGGAAAATCAAGATCAACAACTCTAGAAAGAAACCTAAGATGACTAAGAATACATCTTATAAGGCCTATTTAAGGAACTATATATGGCTAAGGAGATGTAAGGTATATAGAAGGAAATAAATAGATAAAGTAAATGCTTTAAAATAATAGTTTAGATGTAGATCCATTGTAGATTATGTTACAAAGTCTAGAATTTAAAATTGCATATGGTGGATTAGCCAATCTAAAATATAACAAATAAACTAGGGGAGGAAACTCTTCATCATCATCATCATCATCATCATCAATTTTCATCTTCATGGTCGTCATCATCATCATCATCGTCATTATCATTGCAGTTTTCATAATCATCATCATCATCATTGTCATGGTCATCACCATCGCCGTCATCGTCAATGTTGCACTCATCATAATCATCATCATCGTCGTCGTCATTGTCATCATCAATTTTGTCATCATCATTGTCCTAGTTGTCATTGTCATCATATTCATCATTATTTCCATGGTCATCGTCATCATAGGGGCCGATTAATAGAGATATATTAAAGATATGTAGTGTAATAAATCTATAACTTTTTTAATTATATAATATATTAATTATATATTATATAATATATAAATATATTAATTATGTAAATATAATTAATATATTTATATATTATATAATTAATTTGT
>JASDQU010736156.1:259274-296317 GCA_032191745.1 Picea mariana
AATCAAGTGCTATTTCTGTTCAAGTGCTATTTCTGTTGCTATTTCATATATCGTTTCTGTGTATTGAGAAGATTATGCTGGATATTTTACTGTTATTCTGTTATTTCTAGCATTTCGTTTCTGTTCTGCATATTTTATATATCGGTATCTTGCATAAATCCTCCTAGGAGTTTGTCGTCAGATAAATATCTGTCAAGTAGTAGTAGAAATATTATTGTACAATATGTGGAATATCGTATGGATATTGAAGATCAAGTCAGTCCTATGGAAGAATATGACACCAATAATATTTTTGAGAAGGAGGATGGGACAAATGGATTGATCCAGGACATATTTTCTCCTATCGATGAGGAAAATGATGATAATATTTATGATGTACCTCTGCTTGAGAAGTCAGAACAACCCATTTATGAAGTCTCAAGAACAAATATTCTCTCTGCTATAATGTTGTTGGAGAACTTGAAGGTATTGAATGGTTTTTCAAACACTTATCTCACACAAATCCTAAGGTACGTAATATAATTTGTCATATATTATACGTAAAGGTGGACTTTATTTTTCTCTATTTTTAGTATCAATCAATGTGTAAATTAAGGATGTAATATTTTTTGTTATTATTATTTACATTAACTAGTTATTTTTTGTGTTGTAGATTATTAGGTGATTTTTTCTTACCATCGTCAAATAATTTACCTTGCACATACCGAGAGACACATGTGCCATTATGAAACATATTAGAATGGAGTATTAGGCTATTCATGCATGTATGAATGATCAAATTATGTATTATGGACGATATGCACCGAAACCTAAATGCCTGCAATGTCAAATCAGTATATATCGAATCGATCAAGTAACAAAAGATGTGCCTCATAAGGTTCTTCATCATATTCTGATAATTCTACATTTTCAATGATTGTTTAGGTGCCAAAGCATTGCACAGTTTATGTATTACCATGCATGACACATAAGTGAAGATGGTTTTCCTCGAATTCCCACAGATGGTTCTGCATTTAGGAACATCGAAGAAAGATGGCCAATTTTTAAAAAAGAATCTTGTAATGTTAGGATTTTATTGGCAGTTGATGGTGTCAATCCATTTGGTGAGCTCAGGTCTATTTACTCAGTGTGGCCTATTTTTTTTATAAACAAAAACCTTCCTTCTTGGATATCAATAAAGAGGGAGCACACAATGTTGGCAATGATTTTTCAAGGTATTTGTTTACAAAATTGGTTTGAACTTTGCATTTTGTTTTTCTTATTCCGTTGTGTATATATATAAGGTAGTAATGATGTGTACTTTCACCCAATTAGGTAAGTACCAAGTGAAAGATATGAATGTATATATTGAGCCTATCGTCACTGAGATATTAAATTTATGGGTTGGCATCACTATGTACGATATCTATAGACCAATAGGGAAAAATCAATTTCAATTCCATGGAATACTTACATGGACAATTCATGATGCCCCAGGGCTAACACATTTTTGTGGTAAGTAACATATTGATGCACTTTAATAGCATATAGTTTTGTGAAATTATGATGCATGCTTATTAAATATCAATTCCTTGTTATATAAATATTACTTACATTAATCCATATCTTGCAAGTCTTCAAAAAAGGGTAAATTTGCATGTCCAGTTTGTGGTCCTAGGATGAAATTGCGTCATTCAAGAAGTGTAGGAAATGAGGTATTTGATGATTATAGGAACTTCCTTACTAAGAACCATAGATATCTAACTATAAAAAAACATCTTTTCAATTTGAAAGAAGAGACTGGAATAAAACCACTAAGAATGACACCTCACCTATGGAAGTTGGAATTTAATAGAAACTGTCAAGGGAAGCATTTAGTCTATGTGTCTACATATATATTAATTTTTTACAATTTTAATTTATATTGAATTATGTTTATTATATATAACAATTATTGTTGTAATCTCATTAATTATTTTTCATAAATGTCACCAAGGAATAAATGGGATTTCAAAAGGAATGAAAAGTTACCATGTACAATTCAATAGGTTTCCCTACTATGAGCACCTACAAATAGCTCAATTGTTTGATACAATGTGTATCATAAATAATGTAACAAAAACATTGTGGAGAATTGTAGATGGAAGGAGTGACAAAAAAAATTGTCAAAAATTGTACTAACATTCAGGAATCCAATCATGCATTGCAAAATATGATTTATTCAAATATAAATGGAGTACATTGAAATAGTCTTCCATGGTTATTTACAGAGTAGGAAAGAAACGTTGTAAAAAAGGTCATTAAAAAAATTAAATTTCCATGGGATTTTCTTCAAACATAAAGAATATCTTAACAAAGAAAGGTGAATTTGGTGGGATGAAAACTCATGATTGGCATACCTTCATTCAGGTAATTATTTTGGATGTAGATTTCTATATCGATAAATATGCAAATTTTAAGTATTATAATATGGTTTTCCTTTCCTAAAAATTAATGATCCCTTTGCCATTACAGTATGTTCTACATGTGTGACAACTTTGACAACAATGTAAAACAAGTTATATATGATCTTGGAAAATACATGAGGTATATATTAATTATTTATATGCAAAATTGTTGTTTATCAACTTGTCGACATCTATTTTACTTTCAATGTATATGTGTTGTTGTTGAAACCTATGATCTGATTTGTTATATCATGTGTAGGTGGTTTTCATCTAAATAAATCCATAAAGAAGATATAAAATATTGGAGGAGAGAAATTCCTCATCTGATGTGAAAAATGTAGAAGTATCTACCTCCAATATTTTTCAATGCACAACAACACTACCTCATACACTAAGTTGAGGAGATTGAAACATGTGGACCTATACATGCAAGGTCAATGGGGATGGTGGAGAGGCACTTGGAGTCATTGAAATATTTCATTAGAAAGAGAGCACATCTCGAGGGATCTATAGTCGAGGGATATATGGTATATCAATCGTTGGTGTATATTAGTCATTATCTTCCTAAATTAGAAGCAAAAATCATGAAGGTTCCTCGGATTTGGGATCTCAATTCCATTAAATCATTTGAAGGGGAGGTCTTAGCCAGGAAAGTTAGAATGAGGAAAGTGAAAGGTAATTAGATGGTAGAGATCTGTAATAATTTTCATTAATATTGATTTATTTATGTATTTTACTTATTTAAGTTTTATTTAGCTTCGATGTTCAATTATTATTTAATCTTTACTCCAATTAGTAATTTTTATTATTTTTTCTTACAGTCGATTGAGAGTGGGATGCACTACATTTATACATCACAAACAATCTTGATTGTATAAAAGTGTGGATAGATCGATTTAATATACAATCAAATGGTAGGTTATCATGGGAAGGGGTATCTAATTTTCTTAAATAAGCTCATTGTAATCAAGATACCAATCTTACTCAGAGGGAAATTGATTTAGCATATGGTTTAAAAGATAAATAGGAAAGCATATTATTCACTCACATCGTGTTTTAATTTTTTTCCGATATATTAATCTATGTGGTGTGTTTTTTTATAAAAAATTTCTAAGTCTAAATATGTTTATTCATTGACAAATATAAATTTATTTATGTATGGGGAATACTACAGTTGAAACACCACAAGGTTAGGTGGTGCAATGGCCGTAAATTTCACATCAAAAATTTGGATGCCAAAAGGAAAACCTTTGATTCTTGGATAACTGCAGTCTTTCAGGTCACTAATAATTCCTCTAGAAGTGACAGGCATCCAACAATATCTAAAAATGTATATTATGGATATTTGAATGAAATAATCAAGTGTGACTTTAATTCCTTCAAGTTAGTTCTGTTCGAGTTCAAATGGTACAAGTTACATATGAATGAACATGATCCTGAAAGAACTATTATTGAGCATGCCAATGAATTTACCATGGTTAATACAAGGACATTTGAGTTGGGTACAAAAACTTAGGCTCTTCCAAGACAATGTGAGAAGTTCTTTTATTCATAGGTTCTAGGTAAAGCATGTTGGTCGTGCATTGTCAGATATGATCCGAGAGGAAGGATTGTAAAGTACAATGTACCATAAGAAGATGATATTGAAGAAGAAGAAGAAAATGCAGAGCAACATGAGGTAGATGTACTTTCAAATTAAGAAGTCAAATAATTTGAGCCAAATGTAGATGACAATGTTGATCTCGATGATGATATTATCGAAAATGACATTGATGAATATGTTGATATGGACAATCATTTCAACATCGATTCTTAACCAGATGATATATATGTAGAGTTGGATGAAGAAGAATATGATGAATCATATTGTAGAAATGTTGAAATGTAGGAGGTATGTGATTATATATATTATATGATTTATTCTCTTTAAAGTTTTATTTATATGGGTTAATCATCATATTCATTGTCATCATCATAGTTATCGTCATCGTTGTCGTAGTATTCATCATTTTCATTGTCATCATCATCATCATCATTGTCATCATTACCATTGTCATTTTCATGATCAAATTCATAACATCATCAACGTGATCATTGTGATCATTGTCCTCATTGTCGTTGTCACCACTAGTAATAAACATTGTCGGTGTCCTACTCCTCATCATCATCTTAATCATCATTGTCATAACAGTCTTCATCATTGTCATTTTCATCATCATCGTCGTCGTCATTATTTTCAACATAATTAACATTTTCGTTGTCGTGGTCATCGTAATGAAAAAATTTGGTGTCCTACTCCTCATCATCATCGTGATTTTCATATTCATCAATATTTTTATTGTCATCACGGTCATCATCATGATTCATTGTCGTCATCATCATTGTCATCGTCATGATCATGATCATGATGATGATCATCACCTCCATCATCCTCACCATTTTTCTCATCATCATCCTCATCGTTGTTGTTACCATCATTATTCAAAATTTTCGTCATCCTACTCCTCATCATCATCGTGGTCATCATCGTTATCATTTTCATTGTCATCGCAGTCATCATTGTTTTCATTGTCATTGTCATCATCGTCGTCATCATCATCGATGTCATTATTTTTAGCATAATTAACATTATATTTGTCATGGTCATGGTAATAAACATTATCGACTGTGTCCTAATCCTCATCATCGTCATCATCATCAATCTGAAGGAAAAATTAGGTCCAAGATAAATTTTTATCATGAGGTGAGTTCTATGTCCTCTTTTTGTTCTCTATGGTGGGATGGGGTTCACCATCACCTCCTAGCTAAAGGGTGCTATTTTTATTTAATATACCCATTCATTGAACCCAAATGAGTACTTTGAATTTATTTCTACCCTCATTAGACTAAGGAATAGGTTATGGCTATATATTCCCTTCCATATTTTGTACTAATCTTTGTAAATATAAGATGTATTTTTCAACCAAAAAAGTAACAATGAAATTGCCTAAAGAAGTGGAAATGTTATTCATGCAAAGAGAGGTGATTATATTTTTGTCCATGTTGTGATATGCCTAACTAGTTGGTTAAACTTATTATAGACCCAATATGCATGTGACTACTAGACAACAGATTGCTTGTGGGTTTGGGATAAAAAACAACATGTTTTATAGTGTAGGTGCATGAACATAGTACAATGATATAGTAAAGCATATGCGACCGATATGGATTCTTATGATTTCAATAATGAGATTATGTTGTGATGAACAAGAAAAAACAACAACAAATGTATTAATAACTATAAAATTAACATCAAATAATCACCATGAAAATAAACACTAATCTAATATAAAATAAAGATATGGGGGAGTCCATTGGATACAATTTTGTAGTCTTATACATGAAAGGTGTGAGAATAGATGAAAAATTACAGGAGTGGTTGATCAATGGGAAAGGTAGGATCACTACTTGTTCGGTAATCCATATGCAATAGCCTAAGTTCCAAATAGAAAGAGGACTTTCGCAATCACTAGTGTGTTTGTTTACTAATGAAGTACATGAGAAAATTTAAGTACTTGATTAGAAGGTAGAATGCACATCTAGTAGTGTATATATTTGTGTATGAGTGTATAGTTGAACAACCAAATGTCTAAGAAGGATCAACTAATTAACTAAATGGAGGAAATGGAAAAGTCACCATAACTTCACCTCAAATCAAAGGAAAAAGATATGAAAAAGGTGTAATCTTAGGTGCCACTTTCCTTTATAAGACATATTTTGTCCTTAACATGTCATTTGGGAAAATAAGGGATTGGATTGTACAAATCCATTGCTTGATGCAATCCCACCACTAATTATTGTTTATTTTGTGTAAAAATAACAAAAATGCATAAATCATACAAGGAGAAGAAAAAAAATGATTAGAAATTGAAGTTGAAGGGAAAAAGAGGTGGAAAATCAAGATTAAAAACTCTATAAAGAAACCTAAGATGACTAAGAATACATCTTATAAGACCTATTTCAAGAACTAGATATGGCTAAGGAGATGTAAAGTAGATAGAAGTAAATAAATAGATAAAGTAAATTATTTAAAAGAATAGTTTAGATGTAGATCGATTATATTACAAAGTGTAGAATTTAAATTAGATATATTGGATTAACCAATCTAAAATCTAACTAATAAAGGGGAGGAAACCCTTGATTTTCACTTAGTAACACCTAGAAAATGGGTAGAGCTAAAGGATAGAATTAAATTCATGAAAGATGGATATAAAAAATCAGAAAAAGACATCAATAATTCATTTTCTTTTATAAGAACAAAGGAAATCCATGAAAAACTTATTGTTGTTAACTTATATTAGGGGTGTGTAGTGTTATGGGTAATGATTAATATAGGGATTAAGTGTTATAATGGTTAGGGGTTAGAAGTGGTATGTTTGGAGTTAAAATTATTAAAGGTTACAGGGTTTATGGGAATAAACTAGTTATGTGTAATATGGTTGTGGTGTATGGATATATTATGGTTAGTGGTTAGGGTAATAGGAGAAAAGGGTTATGGGTGGTAGGGTTAAAGGATAAGGTGTTTATAACAATTTTAGATGTTAGGAGTTACATGGATTAGTCATTTGGATCTAAATGGGTTATGGGTATAGGGCTATAACATAATAAGGGTAGATCTATAAGATTATGTAAATATAGGATTAGGAATATACTTGAACCCTAATTTATGGGATCATTTTCCAATATACCATAATTATTTTTTCCCTCTCAAGTGTCAAGTTTATAAGGCGATTTAATAATAATAAGCATAGGTTCCAACAAGTCCTTAATGAAGGATCCCCCATGGCCACATCAAAGGTGAAGGTTCGCAAATTTCATGACTTCCAATCATTATCAGTGTCCTATTCCTTATCTTCATCATCATCATCAATATTGTCATTTTCAATGAAGTCATCATCATGAACATCATTTTCATCATCGTCATCATCATGATCATGATCATGATCATCACCATCGTCATCATCGTGATCATTATCCTCATCATCATTTTCACAACCAATATTCAACATTGTCGATGTCCTAATCCTCATCATCATTGTGGTCGTCATCGTCATCATTGTCAATGTCATCGCAATCATCATTATTGTCATTGTCATCAACATCATCATCGTCGTCATTGTTGTTATTATTTTTAGCATAATTAACATTGGAGTTATCATTGTCATTGTAATCAACATTGTCGACGTCCTACTACTCATCATCATTGTAATTGTCATTATCATCAAAATAATTATCCTTATCATTGTCATCGTCATCGTCACTATCATCATCATCGTCATCATCGTCATAATTGTCATTGTCATCATCATCGTCATCGCCATCATCATCATCATCATCATCATCATCATCATCATCATCATCATCATCATCATCATCATCGTCATCATCGTCGTCATCATAATCATCATCATCATCATCATCATCATCATCATCTTCATCGTCATTGTCATCATAATCATCATCATCATCATCATCACCATATCATCATTGTCATTGTCATCATCATCATCATCATTGTCATTGTCATCATCATCATCATCATCATCATCATCATCATCATTGTCATCATCATCTTCTTCATCGTCATGGTATTCATCATCATCATCGTCATTGTCATAGTTGTCATCATCGTCATCATCATGGTCATGATCATCGTTTTCATCATAAATTTTGTAGTCATCATCGTCATTGTCGTCGCCATGGTCATGGTCATCATCATCTTTGTCATCGACATTGTCACAGTCGTCATTGTCATCGTCATCGTCATTGTCATCATCTTTATTTTGATTTCCATGGTCATGATCATCATCATATTGTCATCGTCAATGTCATCATCATTTTCATCATCATCATTATCATCATCTTCATTGTCTTCATCGTCATCGTCATCATCATCGTCATGTCTTCATTGTCATCATAGGGGTCGATCAATAGAGATATAATATAGTAATTATATGTTATATAAATATATTAATTATATATTATACAATATATAAATATATTAATTATATATTATATAATATATAAATATATTAATTATATAATATAGTAATTATACAAAATATATTATATATAACAAAATTATAAAACAAACAAAAACAATAGATCCTAAACCCTGCACTACATACCGATAGACAAAACCCTCTGCGTGGAGAGATCGACCCATGCACTACAAACCAATGTCGACCCCTACACTGCAGACCGATAGCCAAAACCCTTCGCATTGAGAGCCTGACCCTTGCACTATAGACCGATATTAGCCAAAACTCTTTGTGTGGAGAGCTTAACCCATGTACCAATTGGATCTCATCGATCCCAACAGCGAGAGACAACAATATACAAGAAGATACCGGAAAGAGACAACAAGAGACTGGTTCGCGCGATAAAAGGAGCAATAATGCCACCAAAATCGGTATGATTCACCTTCTGGGTTATCAATATTCCTCTTTTTAACAACAATGGGGTTTGATAGTTGGTCTTCTTGCTCCATTTCACAAAGTTTTCCCTGCAATTTCATATGTGCATCGTCGATGTTACAAAAATTAGTTTTGTCCCCGCCAACAATCTTGACCCACATGCAACCCAGAAACTCGAGGATTTTCCACGAAGCTCTAATCAAGTGTTAAATTCAACATTTTAATGCAGCAGTGGTAGTTTTTAAACCCTTAATTATAATTTTTCCATGAATCACTTTAGTGAAGGATTAATTTAATGATTCTATGCCTTGATATATGTCTGGTAATATCTCTCACAGTTATAGGGAAGATGTGCAAGACGATCTAACTATTTTCTCATGGCTTCATAGAGGTGGGGCAGTTTGATACATGTTCCTTTTGAATAATAATATTAATAATAGCATATTATTATATGCACTTTATGTTTGTACACCTGATCTCTAGAACAAAAACCTGTCCTTCCTTTTTTAATGCTTCGTTCCATTGCCATAAGATATGAAATCATGAGTTCTAGAGTATGTCATGGAATATTACCTAGTGTGAATACCATATTGTTATACTTTGGGGGTATACTATGTTCAGTAAAAGTGCCTTGGCATCATATTCTTCAACTTTATACCCACTTTTTATAGATGTTATATTCACGCCTTTAATGCAATAGCTTCACTATACATAGTTTATCCTTTCATCCATTAAAATCTAGAAAAAACGTTTTGGATTTCAAGATTTTGATCCAAATAGTTTATTTAATTGTTCCTAGATTGCATTTGAGCATTTTGAAAGATCAAGATGGTGAAGTTGAGTATCAAACTTTCCTAAACCAATCCTTAATATTTCTCTATCATCTATTAATGGTCATTTTCATAATATATGTGTAGGTTTGATTTTTGTTCCTCTTACTACACTCATACATTGATCTGCATTAAATGAACCCATAGGTTTACATTCAATGTATGGAATTTTTTGTTGTTAATATTCTCCAAATCTATTGTATACCTTTTCATTTTTTTCTAGAATAAAAAATCCTTCTTATCTAAATTTTAGAGCAAAAAAATAGTTGTGTGAATGCCCTCGTAATTGTATTTGTATTGCTTTTGTGTCTAGAATTATTTGCTCTGCCATGTCTACATTGCTAGTTCTATCTACTAACCAGAGTTATTCCAATGCTTGTAACACATTTCTCAGAGAAGCAAGTCTTTTTTTCTAAAAAAACTACCTACTTCAAGTTGATAAATGAGTTGTTGAGATTTGAAAATTTCAATAATTTTGGAGAATATTTTGTTCACATTGTGTTTACATGAGCTCCTACATATACACAATTAGTGTTTCCCACTCCTTTTTGCATGTGTGAGACACGATCTTCTTCATTCTTTAATTTCATTATCATGTGACCCACTCTCTCCTTTGCACGTTGAGTCTCCTTGCGCCCTAGGGGTGTTGCAAGTATTTGCATTTTCTTGATTTTATTTTTTATTTCACCTTTTGACATTCAAAGCCTTCAAGTCATTGGAAAATAATGTAACCTTCTAATTCTTTAAAAGAAATTAACTTCCCTTTTGATTTTTATCAGTTCTTGGCAAGACCTAGGGTTGTAAATGTTGGACACAATGATACGATATTGTCATTGATGTCAAATAGGGTGCAGAAGAACATTAACCTGAAGTTCATAAGAGAGAACAAACTGCAGAAACACTATCAGGATTGAAATTCCCACAGTAAAACTCCATAAGATTTGAGGAGGAATCCTATCCGTTGATGTAGTTTCTGGGACAAATCTAAACCGTCAAATCGACTACTAAGAGTCATGGACCATTGATTGTGTAAATTACATATGCATGTGCGACCCGACATTGACCACTTCAAATAATATCGACTGAAGGAAATTTGCATGAAGGTTTTTTAGCCAAAGCCGACGTTATGAAGTAAAAGTAAGTCGTTGGATCTAAGGAGCACTTCGATATCAATGATAGATATCAGATCATGGTTTAATAGTAGCATTCAACTTCAACGTTGACCACTTCGGTGAAAAGAAGCCAAGAACATGTAAGTTTACTTGAAGGATGGAGCCCCAAAGTTCTGAAGTGAATAAGGGCCATTAGATCTGGGAAATGCATAGTGATCGTTGGATAAGGCTAGTCGGGTCCAATGGTGGTCAACTTTGGCGCTGACCACTTCAGCAAAAAAGGGTTCAAAACATATGATTTCACCCAAAGTCTGTAGCGTCTGGTCACCACCTGTGGTCATATGGAATAGAGGTCCTGGAGATTTTATGTGTGAAATTTAACACACATAATGAGAAATTTATCTTGGTCAAGAAGGAATGTTAAACTAGATAAACTTTGGACTTTGTCTTGATTTATCTTAAGTAACTCAATACATGCTATGCATTAGAGAGAAAATAAAAAACCTTAGATCTGATCAACGAAAATTGAGAATGAGATAACGAGGCATGGGACCAAGTTAAAAAAAAATCAATCCATATCAGTGATCAATTTATGAAAATAACTCTCACTAATTTGAAAATCCTTCACGACAATGTTTGAATAATAATATTGAAGAAAAAAAAATGCTATTATTGTTAATCTAAATGAAGAGGTGTGATGGTCCAAACAAATGAAAAAAATGCTTCATAGCTCAGACCATTTTGGAGACTATATAAGAAAGGAAGAATGATGAATAAGAGGTGTCTATGTAGTCTGGATCAGAAGATCAAAAAAGAAGTGATGCAGAAGCATCACCAACTCATCAAGTGAGCCAGCACGGAAGTGGAAGACAGCTAGACAGGCCAGCACAAATTTTGAAACACCTTGAAACTGTTGCGCGGACATTAATGTGAAAATTTAATGAGGCGCACTTGTACATTGTAAATGGACCTTGAGCGGATAGATCTCATCTTTAGTAGATAGATGGCATTTAATATAGTTAATGCTAGTAGATGGGATTTTAATTCATAGATTAGACAGTTTTAGAGAGCAGGAGGGAAACGGATATAGACACCCTCATTGTATCATTGTAACATTAGCCTGAGCATAGAACAGAAGAAGAAGAGAAAGAGCAAGCAGAGAGTTGTATAGAGAACACCCATGTACTGATATTTGAATTAATAGAAGAAGATTGGTTCAAATTCATGGTTTTGTGTTTAATTCTCTGTGTGTTGATGTTGATATGCTCATGAATGTTTGATTCCCGTTATACATTTGCTTTTATATACTGTGTATATGAGTTCATGGTTGAATTGAAGTCTGAAGGGGTGAAGGAATGAGTTTCAATTGTTTCTCTATTTGAGCCAGACGATTCCTACAAGGAGTGCAGTCGAATTGTCTGCAAGGAGTGCGTTGATAGAGGGTTCAAATAGGGATAACTTTGATTCTTGTTCACCCATAAGTGAATTGGGTTACAGGAGCCGTGCAAGGAGTGCGCAGGCTGGGTAAAAGACTCAGGGTTGCGAACCTGAGTAAATCTTTGAAGGACTGCTGTTGCAGGCGTGCGCAGAGTCGAAGAGACTTCAACACTTAGCCATGATTGAAGGTTTTCCGCAAGGAGTGCGAGCAAGGAGTTTCCTTTTGAGAACTTAAAGAAGTGGGAAAAGCTCAGGAAGGGTAGACCTTTGAGTTTGTCGAAAGACAGTGCAGTGAGTTTGTGCCTTGCAGGTTGGCAAGAAGTGTAGCAGGTTTGAGAGCCAGCAAACAAGTTCCGTGGAGAGGGACACTTAGTCGTTCCACGAGTTTCATTGGAAGAAATAGACGGTCGAAATTATCCAAGGAGTTTTTGCGACATCCTGTGGGTCGTCAGATCTCACGGAGGTGCAGGGGAAGATATCACCAGTATTCCCGGGAGATATAAAGCTCAGGAGGGGTAGAATGATTGATACGAGCCACAAGGGCCGTTGGATCTACATGAATATCGTGTATCGGGGTTTCGTTGATTGAAACTCCAACCCATTGCCAAAGGAATTGCAAAATCATGAAACGCGATATCCCGACAGATTAGAACCGTCCATCGTTTGGGATGTGTGTCAGAATATTCAAAGAAGTCGGAGTTCGGCATCTCGGAGGTCTTAAGGACAGGATACTCCAGCAGCTTCAAAGCGCGAACTGCGATATCCCGACGGGGAAGAATAGTGTGGGACCACAGGATTTGGTGGAGGACAGGTGGCACACTGTATCGGGGTTTGGGATAAGTAAATTCCTAAAACATTTGACATTAGGATTCACGATCCCGCGAAGTTCGATATCTCGACAAGGTGACGGGACCGTTGAATAGTCAACCCGTGTGCGCATCAGAGTCTTGGCGCATCAGTCATCGGGTCTCGAAGATTTCGAGAGCCCAGTGTCCGACCTTTGACATCGCGAAGTCGCAAAGTCTGATTCCCCGATAAGGGAAGAGAGGGGATCGCACGGAGAATTCTGTGGGTGCAGATTTCCCATAAGGGAAATAGAAGGGCGTTTAAGTTCTTCAGGCCGTGAGAAGAAGAAGATCCTATGAGCGGGCGTGCATAGAGGAGCGTGACTGCGTCAAGAAACATAGTCCAAGAAGAAGAACTGATTCTTATGAAGTGAGGGTAGAAGGGAGGAGCACAGAAGGATCCATATCCTTTACTAAGTAAAGTGTAATTTAAAGGAGTTGGTGCTTCCTGGGTTTGATTCCCTAAAGACAAGGGATTTGGTCCTTCCTAGGGTTGGTGCCCTAAATACAAGGGACTTGGTGCTTCCTAGGGTTGGTTACCTAAAGACAAGGGAGTTGGTGCTTCCTAGGGTTGGTGCCATAAAGATAAGGGAGTTGGTGATTCCTAGGGTTGGTTTCCTAAATACAAGGGATTTGGTGCTTCCTAGGGTTGGTGCCCTAAAGAATGGGATTTGTGTCTCCTAGAGTTGGTGCTCTAAAAGTGATTTGTGTCCTTCACTATTATTCATAAAAACCTTGTAATTCCCATTAATTATATTTATATAATTGATTTTACATACAATTCCATTGTTGATCTATTGTAGTAATTAACAAAATATAAAAGTAATTGCTAATTGTTGAAAAAGGGTAATATTGATTCACCCCCCCTCTTAGTATTCCAACAATTGGTATCAGAGCTAATGCCTTCAACAAAATCTAACAACTGGAAGGTAGATCCTAAAGATGGATCGACAAGAGGGAATTTCTAACAACAAATCACCATTGTTCAATGGAGGTGGCCATGCTCTATGGAAAATAAGAATGAAAAGCTTCCTATTGACTCTTGGTTTTGATATCTGGCAATATGTTGTACATCGTTACATTGCACCAACTACTCCACCCACATATGTTGTAGGAAAGAAAAAGATACTAAGGTCATTACCTATGAGATATGATTCCAACATTTATACAATTGAAGATAGGCCAAAACTTGACAAACTCACAATTGATCAACTTCATGGAATTTTTACAGCATATGAAATGAGAACAGGGAATGAAAAGCCATCAAAAAAAGAAACAACCTTTAAAGTATCTAAAACAAAGATGGGGCAATAGAAAAATACCAATAACGAATTATCAAATATATCTGATGAAGAAACTGCCAACTTCATAAAGAAACTCAAGAAAGCGACTGGGAAACACAAAGGAAAGATTCCTATAATATGTTTCAAATGTGGAAACATTGGACACTTTGCCAATAAATGTCCCCATCTTAAGCAAGGGGAAAGTGATGATCAAAGAACCTTCAAATATTAGAAGAAAATAAAAACTAATGATAAAAATAAGTTCTACAAGAAAAATAAAACATCCTTTACCCAAGAAGACAATAGTTCATCAGAGGAAGGAGCTTATATTTATGGGAATAAAAACCCAAGATGATAGTCATTCGGAAGATGAAGAAGAAGTGAACTTCGAATAAGAATTCCTTCGTGTAATTGAAAAGATGAGAAAAACTAAAAAGCAAAACAAGTTACTAAGGGAAGAGCTTCGATGGATTGAAGAAGCTACTAAATCAAGAGAGAAGGAGGTTTCCAAAAACATCAGTGAGTTAGAATAATTGATTATTAAGTTAAAAAATCAACTTCAAGAGACCCAAAGAAAATAATAAATATTGAATAAAGAACTCAGTGAAAAACAACAAATGTGTAAGGTATTGGAGAATGAAATATTTCAGCTAAAAGGGAAACTAGAAAAAGAAGATATTAAATCTAAATTTGAAAACAACTCAAAAATATTGAATAACATTATTAGCAGTCAGATATCATCAAATGATAGGACAGGACTAGGATATGATCACTCTACAAAACAAGAAAATGACAAAATCAGTTATGCATATGTTCTTAAGAAACCCAAAAATAGAAGAGAAACAAAAAACAAGAACAATACCATTTGAAACTATCCCAAATAAACATAAATATGCACCTTCTACTAATGAAAAAGATAGCGAAAAGAACAGAATCATTAGAAGGAATCCCTCCAATAGAAATCAATATATCTTCCTAGGTTATTCCTATTCCTGCAAAAAATTTGGACATAAAGCAATACATTGTAAATCTTATAGAGAGTTCAATACAAGGAATGTTCAAAGATATGGAAATAATAGGGATAATGCAAAAATAAGAAACTATAACTCCTCTCCCTTACAAGAATACAATGTTGAATGTTACAAATTCAACAATTGTGGTCATAAATCTAGTGAATGTAGATTGCCAAAATATGATAAAAGGATAAATATTCTCAATAATCAAAAAGTATGGAAGAAAAAGCTTATATATAGCCTTATATGCAAGAAATTAAGATACTAGAACCGTAGAACCAAAATTACTTATGGTGAACAATATTTTATGTTTATTGTTGATGATTACACAAGATTGACATGGGTATTCTTTCTAAAAGAAAAATCAGAGGCCTTTGATAAGTTTAAAATATAAAAATCCCTTGTAGAAAATGAAACAGATCTCAAAATTAAATTTCTGACATTAGACAATGGAGGAAAGTTCACCTCTAAAGAGTTCATTCAATTATGTGAAAATCATGGTATCAAAAGACAGTTTTCATCTCCTAGGACTCCTCAACATAATGGAGTGGTAGAAAGGAAAAACAAAACAATTCAAGAAGTTGCAAGAACCATGCTAAATGAAGCCAAGATTCCAGAAATTTTTTGGAGAGACACAATCTACACAATAGTCCACATACTTAATAGATCTTAGTTGAGACCCAACCATGACAAAACCCCTTATGAACTATGGTTTGGAAGGCCAACATCTGTAAAACACTTTAGAACTTTTGGAAGTAAATGTTACATAAAGAATGATGAAGATAACCAAGGAATGTTTCATCCAAGATATGATGAAGGAATATTCTTAGGATATTCATCTAATAACAAAGCATACAGATTTTATAATCTTAGGTAACTAAAGATAGTGTAAATTTCCAATGTAAAGATAGATGATCTAAAAAAGAGCATATCCCAAGACATTGATAAAAAATATCAGTAAGAAGATGATGATGTAAAATCTCAACAGGAAGGTGATGATGTAGAATCTCAGCAAGAAGATGATAATAATGAAACATAGGAAAGTGAACCACATACTGATGAAGAAGACAATGAAGAAACACCCTTTCCAAGAGTTCCATCAAAAAGAGATCAAAAGAATCATCCTGAAAACCATATTATTGGAGATAAAAGTGTAGGAGTGGAAATAAGAAGGAAAATTGATTTTGACTCAGAACAAGCAATGTTATCCCTAATAGAACCTAAGTCATTTAAAGAAGCTAGAAAAAGTAAAGATTGGATAGAAGCAATGAATGAATATCTAGACCAAATAGAGAAAAAATAGACTTGGTAACTAGTTCCAAGACCCAAGGACAATAATGTGATAGGAACCAAGTGGATCTTCAAGAACAAACTAAATGAAAATGGGGAGATAATAAATAAAAAAGCCAAATTAGTTTGCAAAGGATATTCCCAAGTGGAAATTATTTATTTTGAAGAGACTTTAGCTCCAGTAGCAATACTTGAGGCCATCAGAATGTTCCTGGCATTTGCATGCTTCAAAAATTTCAAAATCTATCAGATGGATGTCAAGTCGTTATTCCTTAATGGAAAAATAGAAGAATAATTCTATGTTGAGCAACCAGAAAGATTCATGTTAACATAAAATCATGACTATGTGTGCAAGCTGAAAAAGGCCATTTATGGTCTTAAACAAGCCCCTAGAGCATGGTTCTCAAGGCTTGATCAGTACCTGCAAAAAAAAGGATATAAGAGAGGGACTATTGACAACAACTTATACAACAAAATTGAGATTCAAAACATGATTGTTCTGGTGGTATATGTAGATGACATCATATTTGGAAGTAATCTTAATACACTAAGTAGAAACTTTGCAACCAAAATGCAAGAAGAATTTGAAATGTCTATGTTGGGAGAACTGTCCTTTTTCTTAGGTTTACAAGTAAATCAAATAGAAAATGGAATATTCATTTCCCAATCCAAATATGGAAATGAAATGCTAAAGAAATTCCAAATGGAGGATAGTAAACCTATGAGTATTCCCATGGTCACTGGATGTAAACTAAGCCTAGAAGACGATTCACCAAAACTGGACTAAACGATGTATAGATCAATGATTGGAAGTTTTCTCTATTCAACAAAAACAAGACCTGATATCATACAGGCTGTAGGACTCATGGGGAGATTCCAATATGCACCTAAACAAACTCACTTAAAGTAAGTAAAGAGAATATTCAAATATCTTAAAGGCACCTTAGAACTTGGATTATGGTATAAAAAAGTAAAGAGAATATTCAGATATCTTAAAGGCACCTTAGAACTTGGATTATGGTATCCAAAAGATAAAGACTTCAATCTAACTACATACACTGATGCAAATTGGACCGGTAGTATCGATGATAGGAAAAGCACTAGTGGAAGAGCATTTTTTCTAGGAAAATGTCTAGTAGCATGGCTAAGTAAGAAGAAAAAATCCACATCACTATTCACAACAGAGGAAAAATACATTGACGTTGCATCCTACTACACACAAGTTCTTTGGATGAAGCAAACATTATAAGATTTACAAATAAGATATGATAACCCGGTCACTTTTAATTGTGATAACACTAGTGCCATAAGTATCTCTAAAAATATAGTAATGCATTCTAAAACCAAACACATCCCAATTAAATACCATTTTCTAAGGGATCGGGTTACCCAAAAAGTAATTAAAATAGTGTATGTAGACACCAAAGAACAAAATGTAGACATATTCACAAAGCCTTTGCCTAGGAGTACTTTTGAAAATCTTCGACAAAAATTGGGAGTAATTAAAAAACCTCATTAAAAAATATAAAAATCGTATCATAATAAAAGGGGAACATGGTCAAGGGGAGAATTGCCATAGGGGGAGTGAATAAAGATCCCCTCTGCCATTTCCTTCAAAGGGGGAGGAAATTGATAAGAGAAGAAATTTCAAAGAGAAAAAGGTTTCCATCAATGCCAAAGGGGGAGAATGTTGGACACAGTGATACGATATTGTCATTGATGTCCAATAGGGTGCAGAAGAACATTAAACCAAAGTTTAGAAGAGAGATTGCACTGCAGAAATTCTATCATGATTGAAATCCCCACAGTAAAACTCCAAAAGAATCGAGGCGAAATCTTGTCCGCTGATGTAGTTTTCGGGACAAATATAGACCTTCATATTGAATACTAAAAGTCATGGACCTTCGATCATGGAACTGGCGTATGTATGTTCATCTTGACATTGACCACTTCAGATAATATCGACCGAAGGAAATTTGCATAAAGTATTTTTAGTCGAAGTCGAAGTTCTGAAGTAAAAGTAAGCAGTCTAATCTAAGGAGCACTTCAAGATCAATGATCGTCGTCAAATCAGGGTTCTGTAGCAGCAATCAACTTCGGAACTGAACACTTTACTGAAAACAAGACAATAACAACTAAGTTTTCCCAAAGGTTGGAGCCCTGAAGTCTCGAAGTGAATGAGGGCCATCATATCTAGGAAATGCATAGTGACCATTGGATGAGGTTAGGTGGGTCTAATGGTGGTCAACTTTGGCATTGACCACTTCGGCGTAGAAGGGTTCAAAACATATGAGTTAACCTGAAGGCTCATGCCACATTAACAGTGACGTTAGCAAGCTATGTCACTTCAGGAGTATGTCCTCCGGGGATATCCAGTTTCTCCTACCAGCAACAACCCGAAGAGTTGAAGGCCGAAGTCATGAGTTAACGTTTGGTCGTTGATCTAAAATCCTACGAAATATTTGTTGATCGTCCGATCAAGTACAATGGAAGGATAGAGAAAGCGTGAATCACAAAGAAACTCTAACCGTTGATCTACTTAGGGAGTGTTCTTGACCATTGATCTATCATAGTGGAAGGATAGCGTAAACGAAGGTGTTAACCAACAACAAACAGTTATCGACATTATATGACTTATTTGGTAGGTAAAACTCTAGAGGGATTGAACTACTTTAGATTTCGAGTATCTCAAAGTCTCGGATTCATGAATAGCCGAATACCTAAAGAGTGGGAGCTCTTTTGTGCTTAATTCCATGGTCCTAGCTCCTGGAAATGTGAAATTTATTAAGAAGGGAAGTGTTGATATGCACTCCAGTGGAATTTTCTCTAGAAGAGTTGGAAGACTGCAAAGACCGTAGTCCCGAAACATCAAAGTTCCGAAGTGAATGAGAACCATTCATCGTGCAACTAAAACAAGACCATCTGATATCATATACGCACTTCGACAAAATGCACTCCAAAAGTTTGAATGATTGCAAAGGCTGGAAGTCCCAAAGGATGAAGTTACAAAGTAATGGTAGTTGTCCATCTCAATGTGCAATTAGTACATGATCGTTGATCTTGATAAGTGATTAAGAAATCGTTTGCGTTAGCACGTGGTCACCATCTGTGGTCGTATGGAATAGAGGTCCTGAAAATTTTCTATGCGAAATTTAACACATAGAATGAGAAATTTATCTCAGTCAAGAAGGAACGTTAAACTAGATAGGATACAGACTTTGTTTCGGTTTATCTTAAGTAACTCAATACATGCTATGCATTAGAGAGAAAATAAAAAATCTTAGATCTAATCAACGAAAATTGAGAATGAAATAAAGAGCCATGGGATCAAGTTAAAAACAAAATCGATTCATATCAGTGATCGATCTATGAACATCACTCTCGCTAATTTGAAAATCCTTCATGATAATGTTTGAATAATAATGAAGAAAAAAAACATTATTATTGTTAATATAAATGAAGAGGTGCGATGGTCCAAAAAAAGGAACACAATGTTTCATAGCTCACACCATTTGGGAGACTATATAAACAAGGAAGAATGGTGAAGAAGAGGTGTCTCTGTAGTCTAGATCAGAAGATCAAAACAGAAGCAGAGTCTAAGAAGAAGAACCGATGATTCTTATGAAGTGAGAGTGGAAGGGAGGAGCACAGAAGGATTATTATTCTTTACTAAGTAAAGTGTAATTTAAGGGAGTTGGTACTTCCTAGGTTTGGTGCCCTGAAGAAGGGGATTTGTGTCTCCTAGAGTTGGTGCTCTAGAAAGGATTGGTGTCCTTCAATATTCTTCATAAAAACCTGGTAATTCCCATTAATTATATTTATATAATTTATTTTACATATAAGTCCATTGTTTATCTATTGTGGTAATTAACAAAATACAAAAAGTAATTGCTAATTGTTGAAAAAAGGTAATATTGATTCACCCCCCCTCTCAGTATTCCAACAGTAAAGAATTTATTTTCCCTTAGAAATTCTTGTCTCACATAAATTTGTGTCTTTCAATAATGGGCTATGACACCAATATTGCTTTGATACCATGTAGAAAATTAAGAATACATAAATTCACGAGATATCTGGGATATAATATTTTTTTCAAAAATGTAGTCAATTAATACTACAAGTTAGATTAGTGCATTCATAAAATCAGTAATTTTTCTACCAAATTGGCCTTAAGTATGTGTTATCCCATAGCCTAGGGATAACTAAGTATATTATGTCCCAAGGCCCAAAGGTCCTATACATGGAGTACAGAGAGCCAGATCGACTTGAGAATGGCCCTAGAGGGCCCATCCTTTTCTTCTTTAGTGCCTCCACTTTGTCAGTAGCAACAAAATCCATCACATCGGCTTGGTCCTATAGTAGAATCGAGTCTTTCTGCATGAGGTAATGAGTCCAGGTATCATGGTATGTTTCACTATGATTCTCAAAAACATTTGAATATTTGCATTTAATTGTTTTTTCTTTTAATGTGTACTTGGACCTTATTCCTTTCCACTTGACCACACCTGGGGGGGATGACAGGTTTCCCTAGTAAGCTGGTACCCATAGGGTTTGATTTTCCACTGGGGGGGTTCATGAAAGGTCGTCGTCCGTTCCAACCATACTTACCACTTTCCATCTTTTTCTCGCTCATCCATCCCATACACTAGTCCGGGCATTCACTTGGCCAAATATCAAAGGGTTGTACCTTACCTTGTGGGAAGAAGGGGCTAAAGGACCAGAGTGTAAAATTAGCTGGCAAAAGATAAAATCTAAAAGAATGAAACCTTGAGATGCTTTGCCCAGGGATCCCCGAGAAAGAAATAAAAGGATTCTCAGCAAGAAACAAAGGGACCCATAAAAATAATAAATCAAGACCTAATTGGAGGATACGGGGTCTCATCACAAGCCAACCTATTAGGTATATGGGCATGTAGTGGTATGAAACTACCATTTAGTTGGTCACCACGCTAGGGTAGTGGATCTTGGTGGCATAGACAAGAGAAAAGGGGTCTCATCACGAGCCATCCTTCTCATTTCCATGAAATGCTTGTGGGTAACATTGCCACCACTGGTCACCATGCCAGGGCAATTTCCCCAACTAATCTCTTGAAAGAAAAAGAAATAAAAAATAAAATATAAAAGGCATTAATGGGCTTGGAAACATTTACATCCATGACAAGGTGTAACTCACCCTTTTTAGAGGCACCCACAGGTAAGCCATGCATTTCCCTGTTATCACTGCACCCATTGCTCATACATCCCCTACCACCTCATCCACTCACATGTCCTGGATTTGACTTCACCCGGGAACATCCCACATCCAATGAGCATTATCCCAATAGGACGTCCTATCGTCCCCTCCAAACTTCTCTTGTAGAATAACATAACGTCTTTGATCACTTGTCCAGGTAAAAGGGGTTTCATGCACATGTTTAAATAACTTAATGATTATATTTGATTGACCTTGTTATGATTTGTGTGACTTATGAGCCCATGGAGGGCGTAATTTTTTATGTTACAGGGCCACACCCGATGGATAGGTACATATGGGGAGATGATTATTTTGGACCTCCATAGGGTTAAAATCCCACCAGATGGATGTTGTGACCCCAGCCAAGGGTAGAGACAGATCAAGGGTTTACACCAAAGAGAGAGGAGGACATTCCACCAAGGACAACCTGGTATGCCTAGACCCAGGGGGGTCTTGCCCTTTTCACCTTGATGTAGGCCTTGGAAATCCCATGATGTCACCTAGGTCACCCATGACATCACCCAATGTTTTGGATACTTTAGAGGCAGTTGTGTGCCAAGTGGCACATGTGGCATGATCCTGAGGCCCAAGGAGGCCTAATGTTTTGCTCCAAGAGGCCAACATTGCCCTAAAAGGGCCTAACGTCACCCTAAAAGGTCATGATGTCTTCTTTGTGGCTTGATTTAGGGTTTAATTGTGACATTTAATGTAAAAACTAGATATTATGTGTAACAGGCCATGCCAACCTTTTTGACCTAATTCTGGTCATTAGTATTGTATAAATAAGGGTTTAAACCCTTGTATTATTCATAATATTTCATTCACACTTGTCAGGACTGAAATTTTCACCCTATCTAGGGTTTCTTGGCTGAAATTTTAGGCACACTTGTTGAGGAAGGTTAAATTTGGAGTATCTTGTCAAGTTTCTTGGTGGATGTGTTCAATTAGGGATTTTCTTGATGATTCTTGATGCATGTAAGTTATATTTATGCAATTATTCTTAATTGAATGGTTATAGTCTTATTTATCTTTCATTTACATTCAAGATTATAAAATTTCTTGATTAAACTCTAGGAAGACTAGCTCACGTTATTGTCTTATCATTAAAAGCCTTCACCTACTAGATCTTGTCAAAAGGCCACTTTTCTTGAAGCATTTTCTAGGGCCTTTCCATTGCAACACCCTAGTATTACTTTCTTCATATTAGACAATTTTTCTTCATCATTGAGTTAAAGAGGGAGGAAACCTACTAAGGCCTAGGGTTACCTACACCTTAATAGCTAGTTTCCCCTAGGGTTTGATAATTGGAGCCTTGGGTTACCAACACTCCAATCCATCAATCTCTCTGGTCTTTGACTCCCTACTATCATTATTTCTCTTCAACATTTTCTGCCACATCATTGACTCCATTTTCCCTAAATCACTAGTCTAATTCCTCTTTTGAGTAATTGATCAAAACAACCATCAAAACTTATACTTTGAGCTGCCTACTAACCATTTATAACACTAGAATAACCTAACCTACTAACACTATTGTTTTTGTTACTAAAGTGAGCTACAACCATTACTTGCAACATTAAAAGATCATAAAAGCAATTGAAAAGGTTGATTAATACATTGTCTTGTTTGCTTCTAATAAATGCTAGTATTATGATTTCAATGGTTGAGGATTGTTAGTCATTTTGAAGTCATTTAAAGGCATGCAATGTGAAGTATTGCATCATCAATATTTGTTTTTATAATTTTTTGTTTACTTCATCATCTAATTGCTTCATTTGAGAAATTCTATGGTTTTATGAAGTGCTAACCAGCAAGTGTACTTGCAAATATATATAGTTTCTTGTTTCTTTGTTCCAGGCAGGTACACTTTGATATATTATCATTTCAATGGTTATAAAACCAGGACTTTCTGATCTGTGGTGACTTGTGAGAGGGGATCTTTTTATTAGCCAATTTGACCTTGCCTTCTCAAACCCCCAGGTCATCGGGGACGTCTCCCCTGGGCCTACCACCCTAAATAGAAAGAGGAATCCCATTGAGGTGACAGTGATAGGATACCCTCAAGTTACGCCAATTTTCTCTCCTTTTACCTTTCCTCTATCAAAGTACAAATTGCGCAATAATAGTACGATCACTTGATTCTAATAAAACTTTGTAAACCTATAGTTCACCATTTAACATACTATTACCTTTATTACATATTTAAGCTTCTTTATTGAACTTTGACTACTAGTAATAGAGTGCTAATACTCCAACACAATAACAAATAAAAAGTTATTTTTACCTTTGTCTTCATTTTCTTGCATCTCTACAAAAGAGTACTATAACATTGGGACAAACAAGGGAAATATGAAATATTTTTGTTATCATAAGAAATTTGGTCACACAAATGTGAATTTGTTGTGTTACACATAAAGAAACATGAAGCTATCTTTTCCAAATAAAAACAAGATGCAATACCCGTCTTTCCCTAGCTTGTAATTAATCATTACTTATGATTACCATGCCATGGCATGAGAACAATGTAAATGTATTATTGTTTATATTTCCAACAACTAACTTCGAGGTTGAAGCCTTGAAGTACTATCCATGATACCACTAGAGGAAAGAGTGAGGAAACTTGTAGAGGGGGTTCATCATTCCAAGATGACCCAATCCTCTTTGCTGAAATATTTGATCTAAATAATAAGCCCCATCCTGATCCTAAGGAAAAATCAATTCATGAGAAAATGACTGGTGGTTGAACAACCAACTACCGCAACGAATGGAAGAATGGAGGGCTTAGCTGAGAATACAGAAAATTGTCATCCCGAAGTGCCATAGAGTGTAGTCTTCTTACAGGCCCAAATTGACCCAAGTTCCTTCTGGTAGAAGAAATAAGACATGTCCAGAACCTTCCTAGGAAAGGAGAAAAACACCCGAGAAGAAGAATATACACATGAATGGTTCTAAGGATGATTACGAAAGAAGAAGAGCATCTGAGGCTCTCTAGTTTAGAAGAAGAACTGAAAAATTAATTTGTTCTGGTTACAAGAGAGACTGGACCGTGTTTTTATAATTAAACTGATAAACTAAGCTACATGATTGAGTGAGTGATCATGGTAGGCTCCCTTGCTTGGTGGATAGAAAACTGGATTGCTAGCTTCTTGTGGGAAAAGGAGAGTGACCTCCAAGATTTTGTAGAAGACCCGAGGAAAGGAGATAACTCCTTGATGATATTATGCCTTGGAATAGGGGTGGCCAGAGTGACAGAGTGGATGCATACGAGCCTACAGTTGGGTGGAAAGGCAAACACCCACAGTCATTTGGTCGGATATCGACTGTAAGAGATAAGTATTTCATAGAATATGTATAATTGAATTGAACTACATGATTGAATGATTGTATTTGTGCTATACATATACATCCTAGATATATAGGTATGATGGAATAACATTGTACCTTATTTGGATGCTAGATAATTGTGATTTGGATGACCCGGCTGACTAGAAATTCGAAGTAAAGTTTGAATATCATATCCCATAAATGGATTTTTGTTTTAAATCCTGTTTAGCCAAGGAGTAATGTTACTAATAGGTTTTAAATGAAATTGGGGAAAATGGAAAGTGACCCCCTGTATAAATCTATATATGTGTTAGTCCTCCAACATATTGTCTAAGGATAAAATCCGTGAATATAGAGTCGAGACAAACTCTATAGGACTATTCTGAACTAGTCCATCCCTCGAAATCCCTCTTCCTATCATAGAATTAGAGTCTTGTAAATGGAAGGTGCTTCCTTCCAACCATTCTTCCAAGTAACCATAGGTTCGAGTCCATGAACTTAACCAAATATTTTGTAATATTTAAGAGGATAACCCTTTGTTTCTTGTCAAAGTTTCATATGAATAGGACACTAGAACCTTGCGCTACACTCAAAAGGAGATAGACTATCTGGGCTTCAAGACTTTAGAGATCCGAGACTCTAAGATATTAGAAATTCACAACACTCTAATATTGTCGAAGGAAACCTGTCGACACTGTAACTAGAGAGTTGACCAACAACTACCGATTTCTTATCAGTTATCATTGGATTTTCCCTATAATTAAACCTTCACCAAATTTTCGATCGTGAAGTAACATGAGCCATCAATCCAAGAAACATTGGGATCTTTCCTAACCATTGGATATAAACTATGGTCAATTCAGCGTTGACTCACTCTGGGAGAAAAAAGGTGTCAAATGGATGGAACCCCTGAATGTCGAAATCACGAAGTAACGTGGGTCATAGATCTAACGATCCTTTAGGATCCTTCTCGATTGTTAGATCGAGTATAGTGGAAGGATAGAGTAAGCAGTAACATCAAATGACAACAAGCAGTCATCCCTACTTTATGACCTCTCTAGTAGGTAACCCTTCGGAGAATTATTGGGTTAAGAACTGTAAGGAACACAAAGTCATGAAATCCCACCAACTGTTAGATCGTAGGGAAGAATTCAGGAGTGATACGATCCATTGATATAAGGATCCATTGGAAAACTTTATCGATCATTCGATCAACTAGTGGAAGCACAATGTAAGTGCTTCGACGAAGTACTACTCTGAGAAATGTAAGACACAAGGGGTGAGAACATCCTGAAGGTCGAAGTACATGGCAAGTAATTCCAGGATGTTGGGACTTCGAGGGTCCGGTATATTTGATATGTTATTGCATAGGCCAAATGTTGAAGTGCCAAAGGCCTGAGTACGTGGCAGGAGTTCTAGAACTTTGGAACTCTAGGACTTTGGGAAAAACTCAAGGATATAGGATGGTGGTTTAAGAGATGAATTTTCAAAGCATTGAAGTTCCCATGTTGAAGTGTCCAACCCTGATTGGACAAGCCCGCTTATGCTATGGTGATGCAACGTGCCTGGATAATTCCACGTGGTGTTGTGGGATTGGTCGTAAGTTAGGTGTGGTACCCCCACCACTTTTCAAGTCTAAATCATGTGTTAAGTGAGAATAAATATTAGCCTTCAAAAATTTAAGGGTGGAAAGAGTTCAACCATGGATCCCGGTGAGGAAAGAGATGTTGGGACTTCGGGTCTCTAGGGATGTTTTCAAATCTGCAAAAAATTGAGGAAGGGTTGAAGGCCCGGTATTCGCAAAGACCAGGAGATACTCCCTGCAACCAACAACCACATCATTTTCATGGGGTGAAGGCTCAGGTCACGACCGTGCCATGTCAAATGACACGAGAGAGGTGAAGCTACGTGGATAACAAGTGGTGTAGGGGATTGACATTGGTCAATGATGTCCTGAAAACTTTGGAATGCCATAACTTTTAAACTAGGACTCGATTTTGGACGAGTTTATAGTCATTGGAAAGATCTGGGAGAATATAAGGAAACAATTCCTTATTTGAGGAACTCAGAGAAGTTGTAAGAAGGAAAAACATCTTATACCCCATCCCTTAAAAGGGTACTTAAGGGTTGGGTGTGTGACAGAGTGGTATCAGAGCTAGGTTACAACACTTGGCCTCCATGGGCTAATGGAAGATTCGATTAAAATTTTATTACAATAAATTTAAGGGGGAGGGCACCCTTCCCTACCCTATCTATCAGGGAAATATTTAAAAACTAGACCTTGATGGGCCAAAAATCAACCACATGACTGGTATAACAAGGAGTGGGATTATTTTGATATGCACTAATAGCAAGAATTGGATGTGAATGGACTGAATAGGTGGAAAGGTTGCATACAATTGTGGGCTTATGAAGCCTATGTTAAGTGCATTTGTTTCTTAAATAAGAGACTTGTCCTTTTGAGTATAATTCTCCATGCAAGGATTTCTTATGGAAATATGTGAAGTCAGCTTACTTGACTTGTCATAACTAAAAAAACTTCTATTTGGATAATCTCTTTTTGCATAATAAAAAGGAGTGATATGGACTGAGAATAACCTTCGTTAAAGAAGCAGTGAAGAGACTTGAGCAATTTCAAAATCTCATGGTTGTGCTAAGGGAATGTGTATCCCTATTAACTTAAGGGTGTGTCTATGCAAAAGGTAAGAACTGGAATGTATCTGCATTGTAGGAATAAGAGAAATGCTTGGTGCCCAAGGATATGTTGAAATGCATATGGAAAATATTGAGCATGCATATAACATGTATGCACATATATATACTTATTATGGTCTGTCATTGGATATAAAATAAGGTGAGCTCATAGATCATATGGTTAGTGATGATATGACTATAGATGCATAAGTAAAATGTTGATGATGTTGATTACATATTACCTCATGACGATGAGGTAAAATTGTTAATGAAATGTTGATCCTGAATGTGGTAAGGGAAGTGTTGGGGCACTTCTAGATGACCAATGGGTCAAGTTGACATCTAGAGGTGGATGGTAGCCATATAATTATGACTTGGTATGCCCAAGTAGCAGTGAGAGGGAATCTAGAAAAAGGATTCCATTGATAAAAAGGCTTGTTACACCAAAAATGGTTTGAGGCATGAAAAATAAGCTTGATAAGTTGTCTTGATGCCTTGAGCACTCTTGGAATTGCCCAGATGGTATTTATGGGTTGTTGAATAATTTTATATTAGTTGAGGAAAGAATGTCTCCTTGTTGGTTTGTTTTAGTATGGAAAGGGGGACACAATTATGATTATGTATGTTAAACTTGTCATGTCGATATCATGTGAATGACGACAAGCTCTCAACAGAGAGCGAAGCTCAGTGTTGAGTATCTCTATGAGAATTTTCATAAGAATGGTAATAAGATCCTTGGGAGAAGGATCTAGAAGTATCATATGTCCATGTGTATGAATGACATGTAAAAGGTGCGATCAATGAGCTTGCATGATGAATGTTTAGTTATGTTTGTATATACTTGAGTGCATGAATTTAATGCATTGTAAGGTTGCTTGATATGAACATTGATATTAAGACTTAATAGATTGAATGAATACCATGGATGCATGGCTGACTCTATTCTGAAGAGTCATGAAATTTTTGTTTTTAATGATGGTTTGAGGGGAATGTGTTACATTCCCTCAAGAAAGGCTAGTATAAATTGATGAAAGAGTGAATGAGGAGGAATGCTCCTTTGTCGTGATAAAACGAAACTTGATTAGGATTTTAAAGGATGGATGTAAGTGATCATGAACAATAATGAACCAAATAAATTTTAATAGATATAGAAAAGACAATATAAGTGTTTCTATAGTAGACACACAGTATGTTGAAGAAGGTAGTAAGAACACTGTGCATGTAAGCACAATGGCATAATGTGCATATGTAATTCAGAATGCATCATAAGAATGAAAGTTTATATTCCTTATGGAATACATGGTTAAAAATTGAATTGATAAAGTTGAAGTTGACTCAAGGTTGAGGACATCACAGATAGTGATGGATATGAAATAAGGAATTTTCATGTTGAAGTTGTTCCCAATGGAGGAACTATGTAAAGACTCTGTCAAGAGAACAAAGTCACAACCGTAATGATTACTGAGAATTGGGAAGTGGGTTGTAATATATATATAAGAATCTTGGATTACATTCTAAAACATAATGCATGAGTGGGAGACTAACAAATGAACATTGAACATTCTGATAACTAAATGGTAATGTGTAGGAAGCACATGTACATAATTCATTGTGAACAAAAAGCTTGTTGTTGTAGCATGTTGATTTATCCAAGAAGGTTAAGGTGAAGGAGAAAATGAGGAATACTTTTCTCACTTTAAAATATGATTTTCTTAACAAAGTTATGAATCTCATAAAGGAACAATTGTGAAAGAAAAGGAAAATAAATAAGTATTTTTAAATGAATAGGTTTTCTTAAGATGTGTTAAGTAAAGGCAACGAGGCCTTGGAAAATAACTCAGCCGGATTGAAAGTCCAGGGCTGTGTAGACAAAGTTGGACAAGGTAAGAGTTCCTTAACTCCTTCCTTGTTTATTGTATTTCTTTGGTATGAGAGATTGATTTATTAATGAAGGTAAGTATTTTGGCATAAGGATATTGATAGTTGTATGATTATAGAATACAGTTTAAAATTGGATTATGATTGCACTAGCTAAAACATTGAGTAATGCGGTAGAGTGCATAGAGATATGTTTGGGCATATCTGAAAACGTTTTATTGATTTAAATGTTATGAAACATGCATTTTTATTTTACATGACGACTAATATATCTATGATGTATGTCATACATAAAACTAAATTGGAACTATTGGGAAAGACAGTTACCAGTGATGGATAACCTCAAGCAGAGGATGAATACAAGAAGGTTGTTGTTGAAATTTGTTGAAGGTACTTTAAAAATCTCCATAAAGCACCACTGATGAGGTAATATAAGAGAGGTTGTTGGCAGCCAGAATAGGTATAAAAGTGTTCATGCTTGTGTGGCATAAGGTATAAATGGATTTGGTAAGAGTCCCCTTTGGAGTATTTTATTATCTAAAAGATTTCATGCAAATAATTTTTAGTGGTTGTCATATGCCACATCTACCCAACAAGGGTAAGATTCATAAAATAAGAACCCGAATAATAGAGAGAGGATATCCATGCCATTCAAAGACGATTTATAATCCTTGGAAGAAATTTTTTGAATAAGTAGTAGCATGGGTACACTGACCAATCAAGGGTGATTGGGAACAAAAGTGCTCATAGGTAGCACATTGAATTGAATGCATTGAGGAAATGCATGCTTGCATAAGAGGGAAGACAATGGATTTCCCATTAAGGAAATAATACCTTCTAATACTCTACCTGAATTGTAAAAGTATTAAATAAAAAATAGATTTTGGGTGGCCATGAGTGTTGGCACCCTAGTTACCAATGAAAGAAGAATGCTTGGATGTGTTCATGTGAAACTTTTAGTTTCACGCATGCTGATTTGAGATCGTGATAAACTGAAGCAAGAAAAATATAGTCCTTCTATAAAAATAAATATGTAGAAAGGAACCATGTGGTAAAAGGTTGGTTGAGTTCAAACCCACAAAGGAAAATTTCCTAATGTAAAAAGTAACAATCTGAAAATCAATGCAAGGGTGCATTGTGTGTGAATGTGACCATGGACAATGACACATTGATTAAATTCATTTGATGTTTGATTTCATGCTAAAAGGGCTTGCAACGCTAAAGTAAAGCATGTGCAAGGAATGGTAATTCATTTTTGAGTAAATGAATTTGACGGTTACTATAAACAATTTTGAAATTGTTTATGAACCACTGCAAGTGTGCAATGAAAATATAATGTGCATGGAAACTAACAATTTGTTTGGTTGATTGAAGTTGAAATTGTAGCAAGAAGAGTCTTGGATATGGCAATGATGTAAGCCCATAAGGAATACCAATATCCTATTGAACCAAACTTCTATGGGAAGGAAAATACCATACTTGTGAATATGGTTCTAGTGTGGACCTGATCCGAAAATAAAATATGGGATTTGGAAATCTGAGGGTGACAGATTTGCAACAAAATTATGAATTGGAATTGATGATAACATCTCAAATATTTTTGTGTAAATGTGATGCAGGTGAGATGAAAATGATCTATATAGGGAGGACAACTGAAAGCTATCAAACCTAGAAAGCATGAAAAAGACTAGTGTTGCACCATGAGAACCTTGTGATAAGTCATGATCTCCCTAGAATATGTTGTGTTGTGGTAACACATGCCAAAGGGATGCCTCGTCAGAGAAATTATGAGGGATGCCTCGACTGTAAGACTCTATGAAGTCTCTAGAAATATTCTTGTGTGAGAAAACGTTGGGAAGGCAAGATGGGTCGCCCTAGGGACTATATAACAGAGAAGGGGATGCTTGATCCTGGGATTGGATATTGAGTGACCACAAGGAAGAGGATACTTTGATAATTCTTGTAAACTATTGATTGGAATCATTCACACAAGGGGTATGTCAAGGGAAAAAGTGAGCCAATTTAATGAGATAGCCATATGGATGCAGATCCAAGAACTATGCGGGCATACGATGGATGTTAAGGATCTAGAAAAGGACCAGACTATGAGGGAAAATAAGAAAATAATGTTGAAGCAGCTAAATAAAAAAGGCATGTCAAGTATTACTAAGAAATAAAATTGAGGATGGTGTTCCTTTGAAGGGGGAAGAAATTATAATACCCCAGTTTCCCCCAGCTTGTAATTAATCATTACCTATGATTATCATGCCATAGCATGAGAACAATGTAAATGTATTATTTTTTATATTTCCAACAACTGACTGCGGGGGTGAATCCTTGAAGTAATAACCATGATAGAACTAGAGGAAAGAGTGAGGAAACCTGTAGAGAGGTTTCATCATGCCAAGATGACCCAATCCTCTTTGTTGAAATATTTGATCTGGTATAATAATCCTCATCCTGATCCCAAGGAAAAAGTAGTTAATGAGAAAAGGACTAGTGGTTGAACAACTAAACTACCCCAATGAATGGAAGCATTGAGGGCTTGGATGAAAATAAAAAAAACTTTCATCCCGAAGTACCACAAAGTGCAGTCTTCCTGCAGGCTCAAATTGACCCAAGTTACTTCTAGAAGAAGAAATAAGACTGGTCCAGAACCTCCAGAACTTTCCTGGAAAGGATAAAAACACCTGAGAAGAAAAAGAGACACACAAATGGGTCTAACGACGATTCAGAAAGAAGAAGAGAATGTGAGGATCTTTAGTTCAGAAGAAGAAATGAAACATTGAGTTGTTCTGGTTACGGGAGAGACTAGACCATGTTTTTCTAATCAAGTTGAGAAACTGAGTTGCATGATTGAGTGAGCGATCATGCCAGGCTCCCTTGCATGGTGGACAAAAAATTGGATTGCTAGCTTCCTGTGGGAAAAGGACAGTGACCTCCAGGATTTTGCAGAAGACCCGAGGAAAAGAGAGAACTCCCTACTGGTATCATGGCTTGGCATGGGGGTGGCTAGAGTTACAGAGTGGATGCATCTGAGCCTACGGTTGGGTGGAAAGGAGAACACCCACAGTCAATTGGTCGACTATCGACCATAATAGATAAGTATTTCATAGACTTTGTATAATTTAATTGAAATGCATGATTTAATGCTTGTATTTGTGCAATACATATACATCCTAGATATATAGGGATGATGGCATAACATTGTATCTTATTTGGATTCTAGATAATTGTGATTTGGATGGCCTCACTGAGTGGAAATTCGAAGTAAATTTCGAATATCATATATCATCAATGGATTTATGTTTTAAATCCTATTTAGCCAAGGATCAATGTTACTAATGGGCTTTAAATGAAATTGTGGAAAATGGAAAGTGATCCCTTGTCTAAATCTATATATGTGCTAATCCTACAACATACTTTTCTAAGGATAAAATCTGTGAATACAGAGTCGGGACGAAATCTACAGGATTGTTATGAACTCCTCCATACCTCAAAATCCCTCTTCCTATTATAGAATTTGAGCCCTATAAATGGAAGGTGCTTCCTTCAAACCCTTCTTCCAAGTAACCATAGGTTCGAGTCCACAAACTTAACCAAATCTTGGGTAAGATCTAAGAGGGTATCCATCTAGGGATTTTCAAAGTTCCATATGACCAGGACCCTGGAACCTTGTGCTTCACTCAAAAGGATATAAGTTATTCGGGGTTTGGAACTACAGAGGTATGGGACTCTGGGATGTTATAAATTCGCAATACTCTAATCTTGTCGAAGGAAACCTTCCGATAAATTTACTAGAGAGTTGACCGACAACTGGCAGTTCTTATCAGTTATCATGGGATCCACCCTATCATTAAACCCTAACAAACTTTGTGGTCGCGAACCAACATGAGTCATCGATCCAAGAAACATCAGGATCTTTCTTGACCATTGGATATAAGCTACGGTCAATTCAATGTTGACTCACTTTGAGAGTAAAAGGGTGTCAAATGGCCAGAATCCCTGAATGTCGAAATCTCCAAGTAACATGGGTCATAGATATAAGGATCCTTATCAACCGTTAGATCGATTATAGTATATGGATAAAGTAAGTGGTATTATAAACCAACATCAAGCACTCATCCCTGCTTTATGACCTCTCTGGTAGGTAACCCTTTGGGGAATTATGGGGTTAAAAACTGTAAGGGATGCAAATTCATGAAATTCGGAAGCAAAAAAATCCCGCCAACCATTAGGTCATGGGGAAGAATTCAGGATTGATAGGATCTGTTGATATAAGGATCCGTTGGTAACCTTTCTCAACCTTTCGATCAACTAGTGGAAGGACAATGTAAGTGCTTCGGTGAAGTCCTACTATGAGAAATGTAAGGCACAAGGGGTGAGAAAATCATTAAGCATTGAAGGCCAAAGTACGTGGCAAGGAAGTTCGGGACTTCGGGACTTTGGGGCTTTGAGAGATTTGATATGTTGGTGCATATGCCAAATGTCAAAGAATCGAAGGCCGGAGTACGTGGTGGAAGTTCTATAAATTTGAAACTACGGGACTCCATGAAAAACTAAAGGATGTAGGAAGGTGGTTTAAGTGTCGAAGTGTCGAAGCATCAAAGTTCCCATGTTAAAGTGTAAAACCCAAAATGGACGAGCCTTCATACGCTATGGTGATATGACGTGCCTGGATAATTCCACGTGGTGTCGTGGGATTGGTCACAAGTTAGGTGTGGTAACCCCACCCATTGTCAAGTCTAAACCACGTGTTAAGTGCAGATAAATCTCATCCTTCAAATATTTAATGGTGGCTAGAGTTCCACCATGGATCTTGGTGAGGAAAGAGACACTGTGACTTCAAGTCTCTAAGGATGTTTTCAGATATGCACAAAAATGACGAAGGGTCGAAGGCCTGATATTCGTAAAGACAGAGAGATACTACCTACAACAAAAAACCACGTGATTGTCAAGGGGTGATGACCTAGGTTGCAATTGTTCCATGTCATACGGTACGAAAGAGGTGAAGATACATGGATGCCACGTGGTCAAGGGGATGGTCATTAGTCAATGTTTTCCTCAAAAACTTTGGAAGGCCATAAATTTCAAACCAGGACACGGTTTTGGATGAGTTTATAGTCATTGGAAATCTCTTGGAGAGTAGAAGAAAATGGTTCCTTATTCGAGGAAATCAGAGAATTTGTAGGAAGGAGAAAACATTTATACCCCATCCCTTAAAAGGGTACTTAAGGGGTTGGGTGTGTGACAGAGTGGTATCAGATCCAGGCTACAAAACTTGGCCTGCATGAGCTCATGGAAGAGCTCATTAAAATTTAGTTAGAAAAACATTAAGTGGGAGGGCACCCTTCCATACCCTATCTATCATGCCAATATTTAAACACTAGACCTGGATGGGCTAGAAATTAACCACAAGACTGGTATAACAAGGAGTGGGATTATGTTGATAGGCACTAATAACAAGACTTTGATGTGAATGGACTAAATAGGTGGGAAGGTTGCCTGCAATTGTGGGCTTATGAAGCCTCTTTTAAGTACATTTGTTGCTTAAATAAGATACCTGGCCTTGTGAGTATAATTCTCCATATCTAGAGGCCTTATGGAAATATGTGATATCATCTTACTTGACCTGTCATAATTCAAAACGTATTATTTGGATAATCTATTTTTGTAGAATAAAAAGGAGTCCTATGGACTGAGAATAAACTTCATGAAAGAAACAGTGAAGAGACATTAGCACGTTCAAAATCTCATTGTTTTACTAAGGGAATGTGTATCTCTATTAACTTAAGGGCGTGTCTATGCAAGAGGAAAGCAAGTGGAATGTATATGAATTGTAGGCATAAGAGAAATGCTTGGTGCACAAGGATATGTTGATGATCTATCATTGGATATAAAATAAGGTGAGGTCGTAGCTCATATAGTTAGTGATGATCGAAGTATAGCAGCATAGGTAAAATGTTGATGATGTTGATTACATATTACCTCATGAGGATGAGATAAAACGGTGAATGAAATGTTGATATTGAATGTGGTAAAGGAAGTGTTGGGGCACTTATAAATGACCAATGGTTCAGTTTGACATACAAAGGTGGATGGTAGCCATATAAGTATGACTTGGTATGCTCAAGTAGTAGTGAAAAGGAATCTAGAAAAGTATTCCCTTGATAAAAATGTATGTTAAACAAAAAAAGGTTTGAGGCATGAAAAAGAAGCTTGATAAGTTGTCTTTTTTCTTTGGGCACTGTTGGAATTTCCCAGATGGTATTTCTGCGTTGTTGAATAATTTTATAGTAGTTGAGGCAAGAATGCCTTCTTGCTGGTTGTTTTCATATGGAAAGGGGGACATAGTTATGATTATGTCTTTTAAACTTGCCATGTGGATATCATGTGAATGAAAACAAGCTCTCAACAAAGAGGGAAGCTCAATGTTGAGTATCTCTATGATACTTGTCATAAGAATGGCAGCTAGAACCTCGGGAGAAGGATTTGGAAGTCTGATGTGTCCATGTGTATGAATGACATGGAAAAGGTGCAAGCAATGAACTCGAATGATGAATGTTTAACAATGTTTGTATATACTTTAGTGCATGAATTTAATGCATTGTAAGGTTTCTTGATATGAAGACTGATATTAAGACCAATTAGATTGAATGAATACCATGGATGCATGATTGAGTCCATTTTGAAGAGTCGTGAAAGTTTTGTTTGTCTTGAGGGGAATGTGTTCAATTCCCTCAGGAAAGGCTCGTATAAATTGATGAAAGAGTGAATGAGCAGGAATGCTCGTTCTCATGATAAAAGGAAACCTGATTAGGCTTTTAAAGGTAGGATGTAAGTGATCATGAACAATCATGAACTAAATAAATTTCAATAGATATAGAAAATACAATTATAAGTGTGTCTATAGTAGAAACACTATATGTTGAAGCAGGTAGTAAGAACATTATGCATGAAAACACAATGGGATAATCTGCATATGTAATTCAGAATGCATCACAAGAATGCAATTTTATATTCCTTATGGAATATTTGGTAAACAATTGAAATGATAAAGTTGAAGTTGACTCAAGGTTGATGCCATCACAAATAATGGTGGATATACATTAAGGAAGTTGCATGCTGAAGGAGTTCCCTATGGAAGAATTGTGTAAAGACTAGTCAATATAACATAGTCACAACTGTAATGACTATTGAGAATTGGGAAGTGGTCTCTAAGC
>JASDQU010736156.1:296637-317309 GCA_032191745.1 Picea mariana
TTTTCTCAGTTTGAAATCTAATTTGCTTAATAGAGTTATGAATCTCAAAAAGGAACAACTGTTAAAGAAAAGGAAAATAAATAAGTATGTTTGAATGAATAAATTTGGTTAAGTCATGTTAAGTACAGACAGTGAGGCTATATAGAAGGAGTTGGACAAGGGAAGAGTTCCTTGACTCCTTTCTTGTTGTTTATTGTATTTCTCTGGTATGAGAGATTGATTTAATAATCCAGGTTAGTGTTTTGGCATAAGGATGTTGATAGTTGTCTGATTATATAATACAACTGAAAATTGGATTGTGATTGCACTAGATAACACATTAAGGAGTAATGTGGTAGAGTGCATAGAGATATGTTGGGGCATATCTGAAAACGTTTTATTGATTTAAATTCTATGATACATGCATTTTTATTTTACATGACGACTAATATATTTGTGATGTAAGTACCAGACACATAAAAAGAAACCAAGGAAAAACTAGAAAAACATGGGCAACACAACCTTCGCCAAGGTGGTTACTTGATATTAAAATCTTGAATTGTAAGTACCAAATGCTTTATTCATATTATACATATCATCATGCAAATTTTATTAATATAAATTATTAACTGTATTATTTTTCATTTTGTTCAGAGAGTTCTTTCGGATCCATCACATAGGTTTTATGTTTTTCGATGTTTCGGACCAAACTAGTGTGGTCCATCATTTTGCTAGTTGTGCATGGACCTTATATGTTATGTATGCATGTACCTTCTTTCTTTCAATTACCTTTAATTCTTGTTTTTCTACTTGTTATGCATGATTGGGTATGGGGAATTAAGAGTGATGCAAGGGGGGGGAGATGAGCTTCCACCTTCATATGGTTGGTAATGTTTAGTAGAGAAGAAATTATTCTCAAAACCAAGAGGATCTCAATCATGAGGTATGTCCTTAAGTATTTCTACAGCGTCGTATATGTTAAATTATTATTCAGCCATATAAGGTTTAATTATGTTTAACAAATGCAAGTTCATTAATGTTTAGTTATTATTCATTCATTTAACCTATTATTGTATTTTACAAATGCAAGTTTGAAGGGTGGTCACCTCCATGATCCACAAAACATTTCTAACAAGGTACAAATAATTTACTTCTCCTACATCATTAGATAATTACATTGTTAGTTACATTGTGTAGTCTTTATTTCATGCATTAGTTAGTTACATTGAACTTGATGATGAGGTTTCTTCCAAATATGTACATAACCAAGTTTTTTTTTATTTAATTTATGTACAAAACACATAGACATCAAATATGGAATTTTATAAACTTAGTCCAATTTATCCCACATGCATCATGGGAATTATTCTCCTCTCACTCTCTCATATATTATTGAGGTGAAGGAGGCCCTTCAAGCATGAAATGGAGTGTGATGTAAATATTGTTGTGAATGAAGCATAGCCAACATCTCTTTCTTTTCAGAGATAAGCTACCCCATTCTGCCAGTTTTTGTTCTACAATGTTTTTCTCTCTCTTGTTCATTAATAGAAGTTGGGTTTCACTATATTTATGTGTTATTTGCATTATCTCTATGTATTTCCTTGTTATGTATCGGTTATACTTTTGTCTTCATGTCATTCTCAAAATAATCTGGATCAGTGGTATCAGAGTATGTTGCTCTGTGTCGTTTCTCAAAGAAGGTCCCCGACGAGGTCAGGGTATAGAGATTTGGGTCTTGAGCTACTTTCCCTTGAGGAAACCTGCTCTCGCTATCCCAAGTGACCTCTCATGGTAGAAGAAAAGAGAGATGACAAAGCATGAGATCCCTTCAAGATGTTGCTTGAGGAATCCCTCATGCGACAAAGGAACGAGATGATGGACAACTTTTCTTAGATCCTTCGAAGACTATCGATGGTGACGACTGAGGCATCTTCGACAAGAATCCATTTCTCAAGTGCAACACCCTTCAAGGTACAAGTCAATTTTGATATCCCCTTATTTGAAGGCCATATAGATGCAGATGCTCTAGAAAAGTGGTTGAATCTACTAGAAGGTTATTACTCTGTCCAAATTTTTTCTGACAGTGAAAAGATCACCTTCACACTTCTTAAAGCCCATCCCCGTGTCAGATCTTGGTGGGAAGGTTATGGGGAGAGGTACATTGCGGATGAATCTACACTATTTGGGAGAGAACCCAATTGGGAGGCATTTGTAGATGCCCTAAAGGAGGAGTTCTATCTTGTTAGAAACTATGATGACCAATACATGAGATGGACAACTCTACGTCAGAAAAGAGACCAGACAGTGTCAGAGTACACCAACATCTTTCATACCTTGTGCTCAAATTTGGGTATCAAAGACTCTAAGAAGCACCTGGTTTTGAAGTACCATAGTGGTCTACATAGGTACATCCAAATGAAGATGGATTTCTTAGACATCTCCTCACTGGGAGATGCTTATCGATATGCAGTCAAAATTGAGCAGAAATTCCAATAGCAGAGTAAGCAGGAGAAGCATGGAAAAGGAAAATCTAACTCACATATTGAAGGATAGAGAACGGAAGGACAACCTCAAGAGAGCCAGTCCCAGATGTAGGAAAATAAGGGTAATGGGAAGTATAATAAAGACACTGAAAAGTGGTGTGATTTCCACAACAACCCTTGTCACAACATTGATGAATGTCACTTAATACAATCATTGGTGTTTGAGCTCAAATACAAAGAATTGAACCCTAACTTGGACCTTGATTCAGAAAATAATAAAAGGATATAGATCATTGATGCAAAACCCATTGCTACTGTCGCAACTACAACAATTCAACTAGAAGAGGATCATGAGGAGGGGGAACAACTCTTCCATTCACAAATGTGGATAAAGGGGACCCCACTGCTTTATTGTTGATAGAGGAATACAAAATAACATCATCTAAATAGAGGTTTTCAAGCAATTGGATTTTCCAACACAACCACACCTGCAGCCATACAACATTGGGTGCCTTTGCTAGGGTCAAGATATTCATGTCAGCCAGCAGTGTTTCCTATCCTACGACATCAAGCCCTTCAAGGATGAGGTATTGTGTGATGTTCTATTAGGCCAGACATATATTTGGAGGAGTCATGTTTTTTATGAGTCTCAAACCCGTAGCGTCATTGTTACTCTGGGTTTTAGCTATACAGGATACCATAGGTAATTCTAACTATTTTCCCACCAAAACAATGCCACAAAGTAATGTCTCATATTGAAAAGTTTAGACTCTTCACAATATGATCAAAATGTGAACACAAGGAAACTACAACCACTACAGCCTCAACCCAATACCTTTCTATATTGCAGAAGTAGATTGATAATATTGTATAAGAGTACCAAGATGTTCTTGCTGCACCTACAGGGTTGCCTCCACAATACCCAGTCAAGCAAGGTTATAAACGATCCCCTCATACTCCACCTATGGGGGTGCCTCCACACTACCTAGTCAAGCAAGGTTATAAAATAACCCCTCATACCCTTCATGATACATATTCACCGATAGAGTCCTCCCACACTTAGGTAGAACATGCAGCTAGATTGGTTGAACAGATCCAACCCCTCTAGCAACATGTTCATGACAACCTTGAACAAGCTAAGAAGGACAGCTTCTTCAGCAAGGCAGGAAACACACCAAGCTTTAGATTTAGCAGAATTCTCCCCATATCCCATGGGAACTTGACACAATGGGGACCATTGTTTCATAAGGGGGGAGGAATGATCCATATGGATCTCGATGGCCATCCACCTTTTCCACTGAATCACCATTTTGAGCCTGTGGTTTTGATAAACCATGATATTCACCCTTTTGATGGGGAATGGAATGTAATGTCATCTTCATTTGTTAATTACAGACATCATGTAATGATTTCCTATTGTTCTTATGTAAATGCCTACAAAATAGCTTTAATGCACTGGATCCCATCATATCTCTGCAGTTAAGCACGCTCAGAATATAGTAGTTTTTGGATGGGTGACCGCCTGGGAAGTCTTAGAGTTTTACATGCCTATGGAATTCTATAAAATTGTCCAATTGATCCCACATGCATCATTGGAATTGTTATCCTCTCACTCTCTCATATATAATTGAGGTCAAGGAGGCCCTTTAAGAATGCAATGGAGTGTGATGTAAATCTTGTTGCGAATGAAGAGTATCCAATATCTCTTTCTTTTCAAAGATAAGCTACCCCATTCTGCCATTTTTTGTTCTACAGTGTTTTTCTCTCTCTTGTTCATTAATAAAATTTGGGTTTCACTATATTTATATGTTCTCCACATTATCTCTATGTATTTCCTTGTTATATGTCGGTTATATTTTTTTCTTCATGTCATTCTCAAAATAATCTAGATCATTCTCTTTGTTCTCCTCCTTAGGTTTGTACTTCATTAGAGAGGGTTTATGCATCTTGGGTTTAACCCTGCTTCTATTCTCTTACTAAATAATTTGTTTTTTTCCTCTAGGAAAGAGATGTCGTGGGAACTCTTTCTTTTGTTATTGTTACTTGTACTTTCAAATCCCATTGACTTATTTTGGTCATTAGTGGACATTATAATTACAATTCATTTATTTTTCAGGTGTTGAGTAGGTTCAATTGTCTCCATGTTTAATATTTTATTCTAATAAAACTAGAAAGATATGACTCTTTAGCATAGAGCATATGGAATGTTTTCACTCTTAATCAACCAATTTATTCAATATTTGTTTATTGCAATGCTCTTGTTTACACATACTTATATTCCTAGATACAATATTTTTGACCTCAAGCATGAGCTCAAATCTACTTAGTTTACCCTCCAGATGGCTTGGTACATTCTCAGGCTGCTCACTACATCATAAAGTGTATTTATATCATGTTTGGTTTATTCACCATGCCTTTGTTGGATGACCTAGAAGAACTAGTTTTATTATCTTGGTTACTGTCTACAACACCTTTGTACAACATGAACCCATATGTAAGCTAATAAAATCATGTCTAACCAATTGTCTCCAAGTTTATTCCTCTTTTATGAAGATATACCACTTAACATATTATGGGATGTTCTTTTTATATGCCAGATTGGGTACAAAACTTGTCCCATACAAAATAATCAAGATAGTTGGCTACCCAAAATAATGCCAACAATGCAAGCACATTAGAGTTGGAATTCAAAGAAATATATCAGTTCATCATCAACAAGAAAACAAGGATAGCATCCATCCATATTTTGTGTGGGTATGATTCTGAAGGAAGCTTAAGTGGATTTTGTGGACATGTATGAACACTTCTATGTGTGCCTTAATGGCGAGATTGTATAGTTGTCATGGTATTATTCCAAGAGGATTTGAATAAGGCTTCTTTATTGTATGCTCAAAGTGGAAATTTTGTTAGGCTTCATGCTCTTGGGGAGTTTTGTTAGCTATTTTGTACAAAAAATTCCCAATATGTACACAAATGATGTTATTAATAGTTAAGGTAAGCATTTTATAGAAAAATAAATATTTAAAAACTAAAAAAAATGGAAGTCTTGGAATATTAAACCCAAAGAATGCACAAGACTGAAATGTCTCTAATGTAGAGCTATACTTAATTTTTGGGATTCATAAAGAAAATATCCAAATTATGTAACGTTCTTAGTTTCCTTCTTAGCCTTACTGTAAAAGTATTGACAATATTTAGCAGGGAGGTGTCATCGACTATTTTATTTCACCTTATATGTAAAACGTTGTACTTGAAGGTAATTATCATTATAGATTTCATAGGATGTTATGTAGTATTTACAATTTTTACATGAAAAATCACAACTGACAGTAATGAAACATGATTTATACCACTGCAATATATCAAGTACCAACAAAAATTACAGTTTACCAATATGATATGTGTTATCCCCATTTTGTGGGATAACTAAGGACATGATGTCTTGAGGCCCTTAGGTTGCATATATGGAGTGCCAAGAGACCACATGACTAGAAGTGTCCAATTGCACATATGTAAGCCTGCTCTATCACCACATTATGATCCATTTTCAGTGCATCCACCACATCGACCAGCTTCCAGAATGCAAATGGGTGTTGCTCCATGCGGTACAAATCAGGTATTGTGGCAGGTAATCACCCTAATATTTGAGGCATTTAAACATGTTATATTTAAGTTGTTTTTTATTATAGAATGCATGCTTGGACATTATGTTTTTGACCCTGTTTCACCTTGGTGAGTGTCATAGATTTCCTAGTAAGTGGCCAACCTTTGGGGAAGGTTTGCGACTAGAGGTCCCTTAATGGGTTGGGATACCATTCCCGACCCTACTTACCACTTTCCGCTCATTATTTTCCCATCATATTGTCCTCTTCTAGGCCCTTTGACTTTAGTGACCCAAGAAGGGCATGTACCTCATTTCATGGGAAGAATGGGTTGAAGGCCCAGAGGGATTGCTATTGTCTAAAAATATAAAATCTTAAATATAGACCTTCCAGATGCTTCTCCCAGGTATCCCCAAGAAAGAAATGAAACACTTCTCTTTAAGAAATGGGGGACCTACAAAAATAAGAGATAGTGAATGATCAAGGGGATAGTTTGAGAATGGGAGGTCTCATCACAAGTTGACCTATCATGATCATGGGTATTTAATAGTATGACATTACCATCATATAGTAACCAAGCTAAGGTAGTGGTTCTTGGTTACACAACTAAGAGAAAGGTGATCTCATTATGAGAAAGCCTTCTCATTTCCGCAAGGTATTTGTGAATGACATTGTTGTTATCTGGACACCATACCAAGACAGTGGCCCTTAACTTGTTCCTTAAAAAATGAAATAAATATAAAGAGAAAGGATGAGCTAATAAGAAAGAACAATAACAAGATGGGCTTGGAAAAAGTGCATCGCAAACAAAGGTGTCACACACCCTCTACAAAGACACCCATAAATGAGATAATATGAGCCATTGTATGTCAATCATTGACCCATGAAGTCTAAATCCCTTTACACCTCATCATCCATTACATAACCTTGAAAGGCCATCCTTGGGAGCATCCCCTACCTGAGATTTTTTGTCTACCCAATAAGACTTTTATGACACCCCTCCCATACTTAAACTTGGTCAATTGTATAGGGTATTTGAGAATTTTTTAATTTGATGAGGTATTTTTGATGCACATGTTTATGTGCCTTGTTTATTATATATGGTTTACACTTCTCATGATATATTTGACTTGAGATATTTGGAGGGCGTACCCTTTTGTTTTGCAAGACCTTGCTTGGTGGCCAGTGTTGGGAGAACAAGCCTAGATTGGGCTTCCATGGGGAAACAATCCCACAGGATGGATGTTGTAGGCCCACACACTGGATCACAAAGACATGCCTTTGGAGGATTACATGGAATCATGGAGGATCTTACCCAACCCTTATTACCCAAACGAATTGCCTAGGAGAGTTAAAACGTCGCTTTTTGAGGCTTGACATCATGCTTGAGGGGGTTTGGTGGTGATGGGGTTATTGTACATTGACACTTGGCATGATTTGACTGGAGGATAAATGGATTGACTCTAGCACATGAAGAGGAGGCTCAAGGATCCCCAACAACCTATTTCTTCTTCTCCAACGACTTGGAAAAGTGTCAAAACGTCCCCTAAAGGGGTGACACCATCTTACTTTTAGGGTTTCTAATGTGTTAAAGTAAAAATTAAATATTATTATTTTGTTCAAGGGGTAAGATAAGGGTTTTTGACCCCTAATATTATGTTTTACCCTTGCCAAGTGGACAAACTATGTTTTAGGACTTTTGTATAAATATAGATAATGTGAATCTCATTTCATAACTCTCCCATTGTGAGAAGTACTTGGCTGAAATTGTCGCTATTCTTGGGAATTATGGTGTTTCTCTCTTGTGAAAGTGTTTTGTGGTGCTATATTTTTGTGAATGGATGAGGAGGAGTGATGTACACCTCTTGGATGATTGTTCTCTTGATTCTTATGGTGAATTTGCTTGGTGAAACTAGGGTTTGATCTCTCTCTCTTGGAATTGGTAAGGAAAAATATGCATTGTTAGTTATTTCTTGCTTTGTCTTGGTTATGGTTTTTTGAAACCCTAGGAGGAGTGTGTTGGATACAACCTCCATTAAGCTTCATTTGATTTTCTAAAGTTTACAAGTTATTTTTCAAGGGTTGCTAGGAGGAATATGAGTGTGTATACCCTCTTAGAGTTACCCTAAGTTTGATTGAAATACCCTACAAAGTAAAATTGATTACATCCCTAGGGTATTTTTTGATATAACTCTTTATTTTAAAACTCCATTTACCCAATTTTAAAGGCACTAATCTGAATATTTTGCATTGGAGAAATAAATAGTTGCATTGGGAAAAGTGATTTTTGGTCATTTCAACTTTCTGCAAGCTGGGTTTTGTTCCTTATGCCTTGAGCACCTCTCAGCCACTAGGGAATCCCATATAAAGGTTTATTTCTTTCTACTATTATAAAATTTAATCTTCATCCATTAGGGTTTCATAAACCCTAACATTTTTTTACTTATAACTTGTTTTTCAACCGTCAGAATTAGCTAAGAGTTTGCCACTTTTATCTACTTGGTCTAGTGCAACTTTTGGGTGGATTCTTTGTGAGTTTTGGTGGTTGAATTTAATGAAGTAACAAAAGTTTATCTACAGCCACAAGGCTTCAAAATATTTCTGCAAACACCTTTTATTACAACATTCTTTCATTGCTAAAGTCTAGTGCTATCTTACTTGAGTTGATCTAGTTGTTTTCTAGTTTACCTCTTGCTCTCTCAACTAGACTTTTAGCAAATTGTTTTGTAGAATTCATTATCATTTTATTGTTGATATATATTTTTAGTAACTTCTCGCATTAGGGACAACAAGCTTAAATTTCTTGTTCATCATATACTTGGGCTTGTATTGTTGTTTTCCTTATGTCTTGGGAAGGTACAATCAACATTCACAAGGTCTACTATTTATTGGAAACCCTTGGCTAACATAAAGACCTTCCTCAAGCCTTTATCCACACATATAAACTTGACCTATAGGGGTATTCATCCATACATCAAACGTTTCATCTCATTTCCCCCTAGGGTCACTGGGATTCCCCCCTTGAGGTAACAACTCCACCTCTGAAGTGATGGGAACACCTATGTAAGGTGAAAGTGGGTAGGGTCTTTCTTATTTGTCTCCATTTGGTGGTTGGGTTGGGATTTACCCAACCTACAAATTGTGCGATAAAATTTTGGCGGCATTGTCAGGGAGGATTTTGAATCCTCTTCCAAACCCTAATGACACTTTGACAAGATATCCCAAATCCTTTTTCCTAGATTTCCTAGCGACTCCACCCAATGGAAATTCCCTTTTCACCTTTTTGATGAGATCTTCTTGAAGTTCATCTAGTGACTCCACCTTCCCATAACTCTTCCCCATGGTATGTTCAAACCTTCTAAGGTCTACCGAAGAATGCCTCCCATCAAGTACCCCATTTTCACAACCCTCTTCCATGCTACCTGTCCCCTTGATCCATTTGCTCACCCTTGGGAAAAACACTTCTACAAACCCCTTAACATGGCCACCATCCCAAGATACCCCAACACAATGCCAAAAGAGTCAAATAAGTGGTTGCCAAATTTCCCAGAAAATAATGTAGTGACTATTGAAGATCATCTCTACACCATATGTTGAGATATGGATAATGTAGAATTTGAGCATGAGGATGTAGCCATGAGGCTATTTGCTTCATCATTGACTGAATAAACTCTCAGTTAATTCAAAGGCATTTTGGAAAATCACCTCATGTCCTATGAATATTTCGCCAAGTTATTTAAGAGCATATGGTCAATGAAGAAAGATAGTGGGATGCTTGTAGCTAAATTCAATCAGATAAAGAAAAAGGAGAATGACATGGTGATTGAATTCGATGCCATATTCCAACAAATTTTCATCCTACAACAACATAAGGTTGTCTCCTTTATATGAATGCTTTTGAAGGACAATTTCTTTTTTTTTTAAGGACAATAAGCTCACTTATTTGGAATAGGTAAGAGAATACAGTGTTGATATTGAAGAGAATCTCCTTAATTCGAGTTTGGATCATTTTCAGTACCCCCATGTCAAGACAGAATAAAAGACTAAGGCTTCCAATAACGATGCTCATGATCTGATTTCCCTCTTGACTCAGACGATAGATCAGATGAGTACTCAATTTTCCCAAGTACAGAACCAAATCATGGGTCATTTGAATACTGTGGAAAGAAATCAATCTACTCATATACCTAAGTTTTCTAGACAACATAGATATTCCATGGTTTGAAAACCAAGGCATCAACAAGAGGCAAAGGCCCCTGATACTTTGAAACCAGTTGGATGTTCAATATATAAGCTTGGTTCCTTCCATGCCAAGAGCCTCACGGAGAAGATAAGTGTCCCCGACGAGATAAGGATCCTTCCAACAATTTGAAATTCATGGATATGATATATGGTTTCCAAGAGGAAGAAGTCACATAGGAACAAAACAACATAGCCAACAAACATGGAGAAAGAGAGGGGAGACTTTGAGCCTGAAATCAGTTGACAGATGATGAAAAGAAGGAGTTGAGAAAGAGGGAATGTTTTACCTACACCATAAGGAATAAAGCTTCATCCCCTCCTTTACATCCTGTCACTCCCACTCCATCAGCAGAGAAGGTGGCCCCACCACCTCCACCTTCAGTACATGATTTTCCTCCTAAGACAACTCCCATAGATGAGATTCAATTGAATAAACCATGTTTGGAAAGCTGAATATGATGGCCCTGGTGACAGAGATGTAAAAGATAGGTTCTATAAGAAGGGAAGTCTTTAATTTATTACAGGTACTGACCGAGAAGGAAGAACATCCTATCATTTTTAACACTATGTATCTCAATCGACAAAAGGAAAAAATCCCTCCCTTCTATCTTTCATTAGGAATGAATGACCTCTGCTTGAAAAACTATATGCTTGATTCTAGGGCCTCTGCAAATGTCATGTCATTGAAGGTTATGGAAAAACTTGGTTTGAAGACAACCAGAACCTATGTAAATGTATGTGGCATTGATTCTAAAAGGGTCAACGTTTATGGGTTATGTGAGGACGTTGAGGTATTTTTTATTGATTTTCCACATATCAGCCTCCTCACGAACATAGTGGTGATCAATGTTCTGGATGCTTGGGCGATGCTCTTATCTAGGAGTTGGTATATTTCCCTTGGGGGTTTCCTTAGCAAGACCTTATCGATGGACACATTCCCATGGGAGATGGCACTTTTGAGGTATTATACAGTTGAGAGAGAGTTGACAAGCATGTCAATGATCCCAGTGGTCCTAACTACACAAGTGAAGATGAGATTGATGAAGTCCCAGAAACCATTGAATACAATCCATAGGACTTTCTCTTTATGTAGGAAGACACCATACATATGCTCCCAAGAATAGATGAATACAAAAATAAACTTGCAAAGTTCCAAGGGAATAATCCAGAGTCTATCCAAATTATGAAGACAGAAGATGAAGAATGTGAATAAGCCATCAAAAGAATGGTCAAAGAAGAGCCTCCTTTCTAGATTAGTTTTCATTGGGATTTTGATGTATATGGACGAAGGGTGATAGAAACACCCTAGATTTTACGATTTATTGTTTCAGTGTAGGCATAGTTATACCAGGAGATGTTGCGGTTCTCATGCACTCTATGGATAGCACAATTCCCCAAGTAGGAGCCAGATGTTATCCCCATTTGTGGGATAACTAAGGAGATGATGTCTCGAGGCCCTTAGGTTGCAAATATGGAGTGTCAAAAGACCACATGACTAGTAGTGTCCACTCGCACATACATAATACCGCTCTATCACAACATTTTGATCCATTTTTAGTGCATCCACCACACCAACCATCTTCTAGAAGGAAAATGGGTCTTTCTCCATGCAGTACAAGTTAGGTATTGTGGGAGGTAATAACCCTAATATTTGAGGCATTTAAACATGTTGTATTCAAGTTTATATTGATTATAGAATTCTTACTTGGAAATTATGCTTTTGACCTTGTTTCACCTTGGTGCGTTTCATATATTTTCTAGTAAGTGGCCAACCTTTGGGGAAGGTTTGTGATTGGGGATCCCTTAAGGGATTGTCGTACCATTCATGACCATAATTACCACTTTCCACTCATTACATTCCCATCATATTTCCCTCTTATAGGACCTTTTACTTTAGTGACCCAAGAAGGGAATGTACCTCATTTTATGGGAAGAACGGGTTGAAGGCATAGAGGGATTGATCTTGGCTAAAAAGATAAAAGCCTAAATATAGAACTTCTAGATGCTTCTCCTAGGTATCCTCAAGAAAGCAATGAAATGCTTCTCTATAAGAAATGGAGGACCTACAAAAATAAGTGATAGTGAATGCTCAAGGGGTTAGTTGGAGGATGGGAGGTCACATCATGATCCATCCTATCATGATCATGGGTATTTAGCGATATGGAATTACCATCATCTGGTCACCAAGCCAGAGTAGTGGTTCTCAGTTACACAACTAAGAGAAAGGAGGTCTCATCACGAGCCAACCTTCTCATTTCTGTGAGGTATTTGTGAATGACCCTTTCGTTATCTGGACAGCATGCTTGGATAGTGGACTTCAACTTGTTCATTAAAACATTAAATAAATATAAAGATAAAGGAAGAGATAAGAAGAAAAAATGGCAACAAGATGGGCTTGGAAAAAGTTCATCGCAAACGAAAGTGCCACACACCATCTACAAAGGCACCCATAAATGAGATAATACAAGTACTTGTATGTAAATCATTTACCTATGAAGTCTAAATCCATTTCCACCTAATCATCCATTAAATAACCTTGAAATTCCATCCTTGGGAGCATCCCCTACTTGAGGGTTTTGGTCTATCCAATAGGACTTTTGTGACACCCCTCCCATACTTAAAATTAGTTAATTGTATAAGGTCTTTGAGCATTTGTTTAATTTTATGAGGTATTTTTTATGCACATTCTGAGGTTCCTTTTTTATTAGATGTGGTTTACACTTGTCATGATATCGTTGACTTGAGATCTTTGGAGGTCGTACCCTTTTGTTTTGCAAGAACTTTCTTGGTGTCCAGTTTTGGGAGAATAAGACTAGCTTGGGATTCCATGGGGAAAACATCTCATGGGTTGGATTTTGTAGGCCCACACATCGGATCATAGAGACATGCCTTTGGAGGCTTGCATGGCATCATGGAGGATCTTACCTAGCCCCTATTACCCAAACGACTTTCCTATGAGAGGCAGAACGTCACTTTTTTTGGTGGTGATGGGGTTATTTCACATTGACACTTTGCATAATTTGACCAAAAGAGACATGGATTGACTCTAGCACATGAAGAGGAGTATCAAGAATGCCCAATGACCTCTTTCTTTTCCTCCAACAACTTGGAAAAGTGTCAAAACGTCCCTTAAAGGGGTGACGTCATCTTACTTTTAGGGTTTCTAATGTGTTAAAGTGAAAATTAAATATTATTATTTATTTCAAGGGGTAAGATAAGATTTTTTGACCCCTTATCTTATTTTTTACCCTTGCTAAGTTGATAAACTCTGTTTTAGGACTTTTGTATAACTAGATATCATGTGAATCTCATTTCATAACATAACTCTCCCATTGTGAGAAGTACTTGGCTGAAATGTTTGCTATTCTTGGGAATTATGGTGTTTCTCTCTTGTGCAAATGTTTTATGGTGCTATATTTTGGTGAATGGATGAGGAGGAGTGATACACACCTATTGGATGATTGTTCTCTTTATTCTTATGATGAATTTGCTTGGTGAAACTAGGGTTCGATCTCTCTCTCTTTTGAAATTGATAAGGAAAAATATGCATTGTTAGTTATTTCTTTCTTTTTCTTGGTTATGGTTGTTTGAAACCCTAGGAGGAGTATGTTGGATACACCCTCCATTAAGCTTCATCTAATTTTATAAAGTCTACAAGTTATTTTTCAAGGGTTGCTAGGAGGAACACGAATGTGTATACCCTCTTAGATTTACCCTAATTTTGATTGGCATACCCTAGGAAGTAAAATGGATTACACCCCTAGGGTATTTGTTAATATAACTCTTTATTTTAAAAATCCATTAACCCAATTTTAAAGGCACTAATATGAATATTTTGCATTGGAGAAATAAATAGTTGCAATGGGAAACGTGATTTTTGGTCATTTCAACATTCACAAGGTCTACTACTTCTTGGAAACCCTTGGCTACCATCAAGAACTTCATCAAGCCTTTCTCCACACATAGAAACTTGACCTATAGGGGATTTCATCCATACATCACACTTTTTATCTTATTTCCCCCTAGGGTCACCAGGATTCCCCCTTTGATGAAACCACTCCACCTCTAAAGTTACGGGAACGCCTATCTAAGGTGACAGTGGGTAGGTTCTCTCTTATTTGTCACCATTGGGTGGTTGGGTCAGGATTTTCCCAACCTAGAACTTATGCGATAACAATATGTACATCAAAAAATAATTATAATGGTGCATATATGATATTATTCAGTCAATAGTTACAAAATGGCTAACTTGTTCCCATTTTCCTTGGAGCTCCAATAATTCTTGATAGTAAGAGGCACATTCCACTTTATAACAAGAAGCCAATTATTTTAGCATAGCCTTCCTTCTGATGATGTTGGTCATTGTCATATTCAAGGAGTTAGCGTAAGAAGCAGTTCATCCATCTTATTTTTTGATAGCTAATCAATTGGCACTGGCATCTCCTAATCTTAGAAACTTCAAAAACCATTATTTATTATAGTTGGAAAAGGTAATTAGAAAGCACCTTGTGGGTTCTACATTAGCTTGTTCACTTATTCTTCCTTATTCCCTTGCTACACTACCTTAGATTGTATGCAATATGAGAGGATGTAGGTGTAGAGTATTAGGCTCCCTTATTCTCTTGTCTTATCCACATTACAAAGGTTTTCATGCCTTGTGTCTTGGTGTCTATGAAAAATGGAGGATGTTGAGTGTAGGTGTTATGCTCCCCCTTGACAATCCTCCACATGGCTTATTCTCTTCAAGGATAAAACTTTGTATGTTGAATGTGGATTACAGATTGCAGAGTGTGACGATGCACCTCTCTGACTCCTACTTCTTCATTAGAATGATCATGAATCTATGTGCCTTACTTTCTTATGTTTGATGCGAAGTGTGAAGCTAAGGTTGACACTTCACCTTGCTCTCACCTCCACTTTCACTTGGTCACTTAAAACAAATAATTTTTTCTCCAATATAGTAACACTCAAGCCTAATGGATAGAAAACCGCAAGTGTTATCAAGCAATATGTAATTGAAAAAATAACCTTTTCCATACATAACTTTCAAGATTCATTTTGAATCACACCTCCCTAATGTGAGGCTTTTGGTCCCTAAAATATTGGACTTTATACACTTTTAATTTGATGACTATGAAATTGAATTTACATTGTGTATCAAGGGAAATGAAGGAATCTAGTCATTCAACCTATCCCATGAACATTATACTCTGAAGTTTGCAAGAAAAAATTGACTATGCTCCTCTACATTGGTGTTTTGGTATTTTATCCCCTACCCTAGGGATAACTAAGGAGATCATGTCTCGAGGCCCACATGTCCTAGATATGGAGTATCGAGAATCGGATGACTTGACCATGGCTCCAGAGGACCCCTCTTTTCTTCAGTGTAGACTATTTATCAGCAGCAACAATATCCATCCCACCAGCCTGATCTTGAAGTAGCGATAATTATTGCTTTGTGAGGTAATGAGTCCAGGTATCATGGTATGTGTCACTCTGATTCTTGAAGCACTTGAATATGTTGCATTGAATTCTCCTTCATTTCATAATTTTTTCTTAGAAATTATGCTCTTAGACTTCTTCATACCTAGAAGGGTGACATGGTGCGATAGTAAGTTGATCTCCCTTTAGGATGGGTTTCCACTGGGTGGGGATGTGAAAGTTCATCATTCATTCCTTCCATACTTACCACTTTAGATCTTTATTCCTCTCATCTCCCCCCTACTTTTGTTCAGGAATTGGGATTGGCCACACTAGGAAGGGTTGTACCTTTCCTTGTGGAAAGAAGGGGCTGCAGGCCCAGAGGGTAAAAGTAGTTGGAAAGAGTTAAAAGCCAATATCGAAACCTTTGAGATGCTTCACCTGGGGATTCCCGAGAAAGAAGTAAAAGGATTCTCAGTAAGAAAATGGAACCCATAAATATAAATAAACACTCAATGTACTAGTTGGTGGATAAGAGGTCTCATCATGAGCTAACTTATTATAACCATGGACATGTAGTAGTATGACACTACCACCTATCGAGTCAACAAACCAGGGTAGTCGCTCTTGGTGGAATAACCAAGAAAAAGGGGGTCTCATCACTATCCATCCCGAGCCATCCTTCTCATCTTTGTGAAATTTTTGTGGATAAGGTTGTCACCTCTGGTTACCAAGCCAGGATAGTGTCCCTCAACTCTTCCCTTGAATAAAAAAAGAAAAATGTCTAAAGATAATAAAGCTCAAAGTAAAAGGCATTAAGTGGGCTAGGAAACAATGGAATTTATGACAAGGTGCAACTCGCCCTCTACAAAGACACCCACATGTAAGACTTACACTTCCCTATTATCACTGCACCCCATGCCCAAACATTTACCTCATGCTACCTCATACACTTACATGACCTTGATGGCTACCACTTGGGAAACACCCCAAGACTAAGGAGGATTGGCCAAATAGAACACCCTGATACCTTCTCAAAACCTCACTTGTCAAATTGCATAACATCTTTGAGAATTTTTCTAGGTAAAGGGGGGTTTTATCCACATGTTTGGGTAACTTAATTATTGGATGTAATTTACATGTTATGGTCCCTATGACTTATGAACCCCTGGAGGGTGTACTTGTTGTTGTTGCAGGACCTCGCACGGTGGACAAGTACACATGAGGGAATGATTAGCTTAGACCTTCATGGGGATGGAATCACACAGATGGATGTTGTAAACCCATCCAATGGCAAGAAGACATCAGAGATTTGCACCAAGAAAAAAGAAGGACGTCACCTTTAGAGGCACCCTGGTAGACCTAGACCCAGTGGGATCTTACTCTTCCACATAGATGTTGGCCCTAGAAGGTCCATGATGTCATCATCATGACCCTAGACATTATCCAGAGCCAGTGTTTTTGTTTTGAAGGAATTTATGAGCCTAGTGGCATGTGTGGGCTTCATATGTGGCCTTTGAAGGCCAAGTGCCCTATTTTTTAGGCCCAACGTTCCACCTAAGGGTATTAACGTCACCCTAAAAGGAAATGACATCACCCTTGGAAGTGTTCTTGGATGCTTAGTTATTTATTTATGTCTAAATTGAATTTATTTTTAAATTGGCTAGGTCGGCCTTTATTTGACCTAAAACTAATTAAAGGTCACCAGTTTTGTATAAATAAACATAAAGTACATTTATTTTTACATCACAACTCCTCACACAAGAGGATAGGTCTGAAATTTGCACCCTAGTAAGGGATATTAGTTGAAATTGTGAGGCACACTCTTTTATAAGGCTTATTTTTGCAAGTTGGATCAATCTTGGAAGCTTTATGGTGATCTTGCATGGTATTTTCATGATTATTGTTTGTGCAAGTAGGTAAAATCTGCATTTTTGTCATCTATTGAATGGATTATGTATGGTTTTATTTTCTCATACAAGATTATGAAATTGCATTTTATACTTAATGCTTGAAGTAAGGAACTTAAATTGCTACTTTCTTACTTTCTATTTGCCAAGCTTTCATTGAATTGATCTAGTGACTAGTGGAACCCTAGAGCCCTAGTTTGTTAGCACTATAATGTTTTGAACTAGTTTTCTTTTCCTAAGTTTTTATCCCATAAGAAACCTAAGGAGAGAAAGGTGTTAGGGCCTAGAATTTCTTACACCCTAGTATCTTGTTTCTTAAGGAAAATGCATAGGGGACTTAAGTTACTACTTCTCCTATGCTATCTTCGTCTTAGACTTTTGTGGACTATCAAAATTGATTTGCATCCTTAGAAGAAGCCATCCACTTGACTCCATAATCCCCATAAGGCACTAGTTCTATCCTCTCTCTTATTGAACGATTGATTAAACATTCAAACACTCTTTTCCTAAGATTTTATGTAATGTACCTCAAATTTACCATGAAAAAAAAATTCTATGACATAATTCAATTTCGTTTAAGCTTTAGAATTTAAGAGGAGGTAAGATACATTTCTGTCTATAATGACATTATTACACCAGTCTAGTTTACTTCGAACAAAAAATCTTATGTGGAAAAATTCTTCCATAATTCTATCACTTTCCTTAACTTTCAAACTACTCCAACATACTTATATGTATATAGGCAATATCTAAACTTAGGTTGAAGGAACCCTTGAGGTTCAGAGAAAGGATCTGGGCGCATAGAGTTTAACCTCTGGGTGGTCGCGCAAGAGCAGCTGAAACGAATGGTGGAGACACTTCGGGGGAAAGTGTCGAAATCCCGAGAGTCGTTAGATCTTGTGGAGCAGCGAGGAGATTAAGGTCAAGTGTCTTCCAATATTCTAAGGCGTTGAATTTCGTTATTTCGGAGTTCGGGGTTTGAAGCGGCAAGTGATTTTGTAATCGCTGCATCGTGAACTTCCGGTTCGCGAAAATTATGAAACGATCGACACCATTCATCAAGGAGGACACGTGGCGAGTGGTCAAGGTTCAGGGAAAATCGCGAAAGGTTGTGGATCATCGATCCAGTAGGATCGTGGTTGTCAGTTCAAGAGGAATCGCAACCGTTGATCTCTCAAGGGGGAGATTTTGGCATTTTGCGGTCTGGGAGTTTCAAGGACCTAGAATAGGAGAAATTCTTGCATCATGATTCCCCAAATCATGAAAAGCTAGTAGCGCTTTGACGTTAAGCGTGTGGTCACAGAGTGGTGGTCACGTGGATGGAGGCTAAGGGTGATCCAGAACCGTTAAGCCTTTTTCGGTGTTTCGGCGACTGGGAGTTGGAAGGACAAAGAGTCTAGGATTGTCAAAGTAATTAGTTATGCACATTTAATTATGCTTTTAATTTCAAGCTTGGATCTTCATGACTGCTAGAATAGTAGGTGTTTTGACTATCTGCTATGTGCACGTATAAAGGTGTATATTATCATTCTTACTGTAGTGGATTTGCTTTAACTCTCCATTAACATCTGTACTTATTTCCACCTATAAGTGTGTACATACCTATAGCTTTATCTAAATATATATAGAGTGATGCACTGTCATAGGTATAGTTTCATCTTGATTCTGGTTTAATAATTGGAAAGCTCAATTATGTGCTACGGTACTGCATCTTTACTTACATAAGATATAAACATGCAAGTATATCTACCTAACTTGGGTCTCATTCTTACATACCAGTAGCTTACACATCAAGCATAGTCAACTTGAAGGATCCCATCTTGTTCTCTATGGTTTATTCCATTAAACAATAGTCTAATTAGGAAATTTTGAATACTTAAAGGTGTATGACCTCATGGCAAGCATAACTCTTAGGAAAAATCACGCTAAAAATCTGTTTAATTAGTTTAATACTTTCATATACAATAATTTATGTACTTGTCATGCCCTATACACAGTGACTTGTAATATGATCTATTATTTCTATTCTACCTCTATCCCAGATGAAGATCCTCCATCGTTTCTACCAGTCCATTCGTTACAGTATTAGAGTTGTTCCTGTAACAAATAATTCCTACTATGTTCCTACAGTTTTTGTGAAAAAATAGAGGTCAATCAGGTTTTAGCGATTATAAATGCCAAACACAAAAGAAACAAAAGACCACACTATTTTCCGAATCATGAAATGCGGAAAGACTTTGGGCCTAGCACTTCAGGGTTTCGGGGTTCGGGATTTCGCGATTTCAAATGCCAAACACCAACACACAACAACTCCGGAATTGCGAAAAAGCAAATGGAATGTGGGACCAACACTTCAGGGTTTCAGGGTTCGGGATTTCTCTATTTCAAAAGCCAAATACCAACACACAATAACTCCCGAATTGCAAAAAAGCGAAAGGAATGTGGGACCACCATTTCGAGGTTTCGAGGTTCGGAATTTCGGGGTTTACGAACACCTGACGCACAAACAAAATGAAATAAGAAATGTCGAATTGCGAAATGAGATTAGGTGTGGGCCTAACAATTTTGGGTTTCGGTGTTTGGTAAAGCAAAGGAACTCCGCATGTATGTAACAAGCAAGTCCCAAATGCTGAAATATCAATTTTGTACTTAATCTTTTTTTTAAATTACACGCTCCAACAAATAAACTCAGAATAAATAAATGACCGGGTTCGTAATTGGTAAAAAAAAATGATTACTATGTTTACTAAAAAAATGAATTTATCAAGAAATAAAATGAGTTTACAACTCAATAACAGAAAATCATAATCGCAGAGCAAACCTCCAAAATAGGGAATAATCAAATCATTTAAGGAGAGTTTCAAACTCTTCGATTTAATAATTTTTCTTATACCAGAGATTGAGGGTTACCTATTGGCATCATTTGTTTGTTCCAGTACTATGACAACGAACCTCTGTATAACTGGGGTTTCTAATGCAACCATTGGATATTTGTTTAATAGAACCCTATACACAGAACTAACTACAACCATATC
>JASDQU010736156.1:325494-347487 GCA_032191745.1 Picea mariana
GTCTGTTCCTTTGAGTTTATTTACACCAGGATGGATTCTGCCTAAAATTTTAGTTTTTAGGAGGAACTGTTCCAGAATTGGTCTTTGATTATAAACTTCATATAACGAACATATGTCATCCATGGAAATTATTTCAACTTATCATGAATAGATACGTGATATCATATATACAAAAATCATTCAGAAAACAGAAGAAGAAGATTTAACATATCTAAACCAATTCGTGGGAAGACAAAGGGAACAACCACATTCCTCCCAACCGTAGAATAGGGAAGCCAAAATCACTTGCCCAATTCACCCCCTAGCCTGACCATGAACCCATGAGTGCGAACTTGGAAAATTCCTCCTCAACAATGTCCTTCAATTCCAGCAGGTTCCTCTTGCCTCACACTCACTCAGTAGTGTTCATAACAACAAGAAAAAAATTCCATTGTCTCTTTTCCCTAGCATACTTGGCAGCGTCTTGCCTCCTCACATATGCTATTTATCAATTTTGCCCAGGTCTTTTTCCCTCCCTTGGGAATTTTCGTATATTTCTATATTTTTAGGGGCTACCAATGGCCAAATCATTGATTTTTCCACTTGTAATAATCAGCCCAGAGGTAGTTCCAAGATGTTCCCCACTCATGGAGTCATGGTCAGCTAAATTTAACATGGTTATTCCATTTGTCCTCCTGCAATCAATATAAAATATTATGTTTCCATACAAGTGTCATAGTCAAATTTTTAGTTGGGTCTAATCAGGTCTTTGCCCAACAGTCAAAATAATTAATTACAATTACCAAATTTGAAATTCAGAATTGCCATAAATGGAAAAAAAATTCCAAATTCGAATTTACTAAAAATGGAATAAATTTCCAGCAATTTTAAATTTCAAAAATATTTTAGTTTTGGGGATGTCACATTTTACTAACTATTTCTAACCCTAGTTTAGCCTAGATCACTAATATATTTGATGTTGTTACAAAATATTGCTACATCCATCTAACTGCAGAAAATTGTATGCAAAACTGACCTTTAGTGCTAGCTAGACACTTTAAAATTTGCTTGTGACCATTGATTATCATTTTGTCTATTCAAAACTAAATTTTCATTGTCTTTTAAAGCAATTTTGAGGAATATTTATTGCATCTGTTATAAAATAATTGTTGTTGTTATAAACATTCATATTGTTGCAATTTTATATCAACCAGATTATATTTCAAAGGTTCATTGTCTTATTGAAGCACTATCATCAGTTTGTACTTGAAAACTTCCATATTTTTTCTTATTGTCTTGTTCTAGGAAGGTACACCTCATCCATTACTTATGATTCATCTCTTTAAGACATAAATACCTTTTGACTTGAGTGACCAGTGAGAGGGGGGTATTCTTGCATCCTTGCCTTAGTTTCATCATCCCTTTAGGTCACTACTGACGTCTCCCTTGGGGTAATTTCAACATACTCCTAAACAAAAATGGGTTTCCTATTAAGGTGACAACAATAGGTCATCCCCTTGTTACACCAATATTTCTTCACTTGCCTTGGGCTTTGGGAAATTACAGATTGTGCGATAACATGGCCAAAAGTATCCCACTCAAATTTAGATGGATGAAATAAGACTTGATTAACCATCCCACTTCCCCTATGAAAATTTATCTCTTAGGTATGTGAGATTGTTCAATGAATAAATTATGACTTTCTTTAGTGTTGAAATTTATCATCTTGCACATCTTGAGAGAAATTCCACTTTATGTCTACCTCATTCATAGATCATTGAGCTTAATCAAAGTACAATACGAATTTCTACAAAAACTAAACTAAACGTCCCTCTTCAACTAAACTTCTTCTTGAATTTTTGTCAAGTTCCCCTCCTTGGATTTGTTATCATCTAGTAACACTTTTCCTCTAGGTGATCATCCATTTGAATCACCTTCTCACCCAAATGCATAAGCTAAAATTTCCATAAATTCCAAGTCGTTATGGAATGGGCAATAGCTTCTTGGTGTCTTACTAGTTGTTCCCTCACAAAAGCAATGAGATCTAGATATTCTTGGAGCTCTTGTTGTATATATTCAACCTTTATTTTAGACTACGAAAAATTATCCTTCAATTGTTGATTATCCTCTCAAATATGCACATTGAAAGCCTTCAACTCCTCCATCCTTTATCTTTGTAGAGACTTACCAATGGTTGGGTTTACTCAACTTCTTTTATCCTGAAAGTGCTCGCAACTTCTTATAGGTATAATTTGTATGGCCTTGGTGATTGATCAACATGAATACTATTAACTATTTAAATGCAAAAAAATATCCTTCAATTATGTTGGTTTATTTCCAATCCTTATGTTCTTTGTTCTATTCTATGTATTGCAATGATAGCTAAAGGAAACCTTGAAATCAAAAGCAATTGTACAAGCTCAGAAACACAAAGATATACCTTGGAACCCACATGGGGAAAACTAACATCAAAGAGGAGGCTTGATTGGTTCCAAATAAGATTGGTTAAATTAGATTACACAACAAGCTCAACTAGTACTCTTCTTGATTCTATTCAAGGCTCTAAAAGCCACAAGAAAGGAACTTCCTTCAATATAATTCTTCTGAATTCTTGTCAAGCTTCTAGAAACCCAAGTCATTTCCTCTAGTAGTATTTTTGCACGTTCTTTGTGCAATGAAGATGGCCCCTTTTTCAAATGCCTCTACAATTTGGCTAGCAAAATTCCAAGAGAATGATTTTCCCCTTTCACAAAATCGTGGAACCTCCTTTTGAAAAATGGTGGCAACTCCCTTCTCTATCCAGGGATGATGGATTTAATGGTAGGCTGATTGTTTCTCAAAGATACCTTTTTGGAACAAATGACATATGGCCATCCCCCATAATTCTTGGTTTCCTCCATAGATCTCTCTTCATTGGGAAGATGAATCAATCCTCCTTCTTTGGACGTAGGCACATGTTTTCCATAGATAAGAGGTGCAAAACTAAATGGTGGTAACCGCTTTCCAACCTAGGGTGTTGAAGACAAAAAATCATCAATCCACTCTAACGATTCAATTTTCCAATCATAGACATTTCCTCTTATTTCCACACGCCCAACAATCTTTCCTTAGATCGTAGCATCTCTTATTCTTGGAAACTTCCCAAAATAGAGAAGAGGGATGAACTGTTATCAATTGGATGTTCCTCCCTCTTCTCTTAGTATAAGAAGCTTCTAATCAATTGGATATTACTCCCTCTTCTCTTTTGATAGAAGTTCATCATCCACTAAATTTGATCCCAGCATTTTAGCACCAATGATATCCACATGTGATAAAAATTCCACATGTGATACAAATTCCTTACTGATCTACTGGACCAAGAGTTGGATCATAAATTCCTTCATGATTTGGGAACCAATACATTAGAAGAATCAACCTTTTTTTATTTTTTTTATTTATAGCCCTTCGTCGGACCATCGATGACCCATTTCATCGATGGTTCGACTAGAGTAGATTTTTCCTCCTCACCCAAAATGCATCGGACATACAACATATTCATCGTTATACTATCAATCTTTCGAAAGAGCCATACTGATCTTTTGTGGAAGATATGTTGAGGGTTTGTTGTATCTTTGTCTCTCTACCAACATCCTAGAGACGACCATGTGATTTAGTTGTGACATTTGTCGATAATTGTTCACTCTTATGACATAATGGCATTGATCGTCTAACATACTAGCGATGACCATGTGATATTGTTGTAATGAACTACCAGGAAACATTCGTCGATAATTGGTCCCTCTTGCGAAGGACATGCATTGATCATTTGATATATTTGTGATGAAAACATGATGGATTTGATATGAACTTATTGGGGAACATTAGCCACTCTTACAACAGATTTTTTCATCTATATTGTGATGAACACTTGAATGTCATAATTGTGACGAAGGTGATGCAGTGAAAAACTGGTTTTTTCCTTCATTGTACTTATGACGTTATGGTGACAAACATGCATTCGTAAATTGTTAGAAAATTGGCCCAATGTACTAGTGAGGGGTAGGAGGAGGAGGAGGATTGGACATGGATGGTGAAAACACATGTGGAGTGAATGCATAGGAGGATTGTTGTATTTTTTACATACATGTGGAGGGGGAAAAGGATGATGAAGAGGATTGGATGTGGATGATGCAAAAAAATGTGGAGTGGAAGTAGGAGGATCGGTGGATGGTGCAAACACATGTAGAGAAGAAGAATAATCAATAGGAGGAGGACCATGTGGTGGAGTATAGGATGTGGATTGATCTAGTGATGAGGATAATGGAGTAGAAGAAGGAGAACCATGAGAAATATTTGTCAACCTCTCGATGAGGTTGACGACACTGAAAATATTAGGCATCAGTGATTTCATGTCAATACTAGATGGATATGGTACTCGGAATATGTCTCAAACCACTGCAAGTACTACTCCATGACTAACCATAACACCACATAGGTGATTTTCCACCTCTATCTAGACTCTCTTATCCTGATTGCATGGCATGTGGGGTCTATGTATTGTAGGTTTCTCCTTTGCCTCCTCTATCTCCTCATCTTGTTGGGGAGGCTCATCCCCAACATATGTTCCAATATTTGTGAAACAAAAGGTAATAATAATAAGAAGAAGAAGAAGATAATTGAAACAAAATGTTACAATAAATTGCATGTGCATTAAATAAGACATAAAAATATGCAAATAGATTTATCAAAACATAACGATAATATTAACTCTCTAATCTAGTGGCTCAATTGTTGTAAATAGGATGTTTGGAAATCTTCTCCAATCCATCCCCATGTATGGGTATTGTACAACATCAATGAAAATATTGTCCTCTCCAACAAAAAAATCACATACCTCCCTTTCGACCAGAGTACATGACCAATATAGTGGTCCCCTCTTGGGAAGCAACTTCCCCCACTTGCGCATACACATATCAAACATAGTCCTAGGAAGAAAGTGAGGTACTCCTGATTGAGTGGGATGAACCCTCTCAAAAAATAATGTAAATAAATCTTATGTGAATGGTTATAATATCCTCCCAGATAAAATGACATGAAAACGCTTGATTTGGGTGGCTATTGGTGGCCACCCATCTATTCCACTGACTTGAAAAAAAGTTTCCATCTTAACGGTTTTTCTACATTTTTTTGGGTCCCAAAAATCTTTTGGAATTTCATCTTTTGAGGTTAGGGTTTTGGATGTTTAGCTTTTTATCATTTATGTTTTATGTTAAAAATTCATTTTCAGCCTCATTGTAATCATATTACTACGAATATGCATAGCCATCACATGTCTTCTCAAAGCCAAGCTACCACCATTCTAGTGAGTTTATTTCGATTACATTTTTTTACAGTTCATGTGTATTTCATTCATTAATGGAAATTGTGTATCATTGTATCTCTTTTTTCTTGCAATATCTATGTGTGTTTCCTTGTTATATCTCTTTCTTCATTTTGTTCTCAATAAAATCTGGATCAACGATCCAATGCAAAACAAAATTGTCTCAAACAAATCTTTGCCCACCTAATCAATGGAGACCTATACACTAAACTATCTACATAATACATCAAAGGACAATAATTTGTTTCCCATCAAAGGTAAAGTGTGACAATGTCGTGATAATAAAACATAAGCACTTAGCCTCATCTCTATGAAATGAAATCATCTACATTTGACCACTAGAAACCTAGAATCCCAAAGCAGAAAGAATGTCCAGACTGACATAACTATGAACATATGCCAGTTGGGTCTCTCATGCAACACTAGGATGTAGATCATGGAACTGGGGAAAAACCACCCCCTCCTAGATAACCCAGTGATGAAATAAAAATCATCCTCCTTTGGATGATACCATTGACTGAGATCAAATCTGAATGCTTTTCGACCATGATCCCATTGACAGAAAAACTATTGTAACAATGGAGAGTTTCCCCTGAGGGATGTACCCTCCTCATAAAAATTGAGGAGGCGAACATCCATCAAATGGGCATGTGTCTGCTGTGTAATAAGGAGAATGAGTATCTCCCTCTCCCTCTCCCAATACTCCCACTGACTTACAAAGTTGTACATTTCAACCCACTACTAATGCTATTGCTCCTCCTCTTGTCCTCATCATCTTTGATTCACATAAAAATGTTTTTAGGCGTGCACACACACACACACATAATGAATTGAAATTATAAAACACACACATATACAAATAATTTGCATTTAACAAAAAATAAAATTAATTTTTGGTTGCAAAAAAATGTAGAAAAATAGTCGGTGCATTTAAACGAGTCACTACACACTGCTACCAGTGCTCTACATCAAACAAACAACACCACCCAACGATGTTTTTACTATCTTACATCGATGCTCCAAATTTATTGTCACACTGACATGTATTTTATTGGTGCATTCCATAAGATCACCGTGCTACTAAATTGTGAAATATTCAGCCCGATGTCATGCTCTTTAGAGTACCAGTGCATTTTTTGACGTAGGGGAACCACTAGGTTAACTTGTTTTATTACAAATTAATTGGTGTGATGTGTTAATACTAATGCACCAATGCTACCTTGTTATTGGAGAACCGCCAAATTCTTTAGCAGTGCACTGTGTTGTATCGAGCACCAGAAATGGGTCACCCAAATAGACACCCTAGTATACCAAGTCGTTAAATATTTTCCCATTGTGAATACTTTAACAACACTTGTGCATTTTCTTAACATCGATGCACTTGTACGCTAAATTTTATTTCCTGCAAACTTAGCATTGTGATTGGTTCAACTAAATGCATTGGTGCTCCCATGTTCCCAGAGCACCCACATGTTGTTCATCGCTGCATTCTCTTCTATAACGCATTGGTGATGGGGCATCACTGAGTATGCATTGCTATGTTTATTTTTTTAAATTCATCATGGTGCTTTTGTTTGAACAACATTCGTGCGTACTATTAGAGATTAGTCATTAGTGGACCACGTATATTGTCGCATCAACACGTATTTTAGCGGTGCATCCCATAAGATGCACTACGCTATTAGAATGTAAAATATTTTTCCCATTGTAGTACTCTTTACAGTACCAATGCATTTTTTTTTATCTAGGGGCACCACTAGGTTAAATTTTTTATTCCAAATTAAGTGATGCCATGTGTTAATATGAACACACCAATGCTACCCTATCATACATTATTTTCCCAGTGTAGTTATTTTCATAACACCGATTCATTTGGTTAACATGGATGCACCACTATGTTAAATTCTATGGGTTGAAAACCTAGTGGTGCACTTGGTCAAATTGAACACACCAGTACTCTAGTGATTCCATAGCACTGACATGTTGGTTAGCGATGTATTGTCTTTTGTAATGCACTGGTAACAAGGCATCACAAAATACGCATAGCTATGTTTATTTTTTAATATTAATCGCAATGCTTTTATTTGAATGGCATCGATGCATGTTTTTAGAGACTACACACCAATGGCATTTCTTACTTTGCATTTACACACAAGACACACCACTTCTGGGTGTGCCAAATTGTTTAGGAACACTCCATGGAATTGGAAATTGTTTTGAAAAAATGACTAAATTTCAAGCCAAACTCAAATTTGGATCCATAGAAAATGAAAATAGGAAGTTAATCAACAATTTACCTAGAATCTTATGTTCCAATGAGCCATGATTCCACCATTGAGAAGAAATGAAAATTCATGCCAATTTCCAAAATTTGGAAATGTGTGGAATCTATCAATGGAGCTATCAAATTTGTTGTAGAGCACCGCAAACAGGGAATCCTTGGAAGGAGAGTGAGCATTAGTGCTTGATTGAGAGTTCAGAAGCATAGGATGAAGTGTAAGAATTAAAATTGGTTTGGTAATTTTTTTATTTACCCTACTGCGATGCGCCTGACGATAGGGATATGCATCTAGTCGTAATGTTCAATGGCACCAAGGTGCTTTATTTGGTGCTTGTTTTTAATTATTACATTGATGGTGATTTTGAACATTTAAACACCGGGGAATCATATTTATATGTGCACTGGGTGTATGGTACTTATAGGCGCACTGGTAAAAAATATTCCACAAAATTATCTGGTCGCCCACCTCTGCTATAAAAAAAGAAAGGATAAACGTTTTAGGGAGGGTCTGTAAAACAAATGCTACAAGGTGTTATCCTTGTAGTGTTTTATATTGACACTATTGTTCATGGTGATGTTCCCTCTCGACATGGAAATATTGTCGGCGTCTATCATGTGTCGAATTTAAGTGTAAATTTGATGTCGGTTTCTCAATTATCATACATAGGTAAGACTGTGGACTTTTGACCAGATTGGTTCTTTATCAAGGATCTAAAAAATGGTCAGTCGATTGTTGCCAAATGTTTTCTCGACCCAAACGATGGTTTGTACAAGTTTTGCAACTTGACTTGACCCAAATTTTAACCAACTAATCTTATTTCTTACACTGATGAATGTAGTGAAATTTGGCTTGAATGACTTAGACACATAAATTATCGCATTCTACAATCGATGGAAACATAGAATATGGTTGTTGCTCTACCTAACTTTTTTCCCCCTGATGGAGTCTATAGAGGTGTTGACGAAAATTTGGTCACCTATATGTTCCCGCTCCTAGAATAATAAAAAAAAACGATATTAGAAGATGAATATTTTTGAACTATTATATGTTCATTGCATAGCCCTCAGTATCAGCTTCACCATGCATTTCGTGGAATTAAAATCATAGTTTCCATGACCAATATACGCATACTTCTATCAAGAAGTCCAATAGTGGTATTACAAGAATAAATATGAAAAATGTTCTAAGTTACATGTTCTCTCCTATCTTTTCCCTTCACTTCTATTCATTCTCTCATTTTATACTTAGTCATTTTTCCCATCGTCTCATTACTTGCATATTCCCCTTACCATTTTCCACACTTAGCCATTTTTCGTTATTCCTTTCCACGTTCACATTCATTTCCCTTTTCCTTTATTTTCCCATTTCTTTTTGTTTTCCTTTCCATTTTAATTATCCCATTTTTCCATTTCTCTCATTTTTCCTTTTTCCTTTCCCAAATTTCACGTAATTCCTTTATTTCCCATATATTTCTTTTCATTTTTCATATTTTCCATATTTATTTCCATATCTCATGTGACCCATTATATACTTTCAAGACTTAGTCTTATTTACAATGGCTTACCGCGAGTTCATGGGTTGGTGATATTTCCTAAGAGTATGTTTTATCTCCACTACCCTCACAATGTACTTTGACTTCCGCCACCTTCATAATACACACAACTCTTTTTACTAATCTTTACTATGTAAATCCTCCAACACTTAGCCAAATATATAATGTTTCTCTCATATATCAGGTGCAGGTCCATCCCACCGATTCTCGTCTCCTATCCACTTTATCTAAGAGTTAGAAATTTTCACACGTATTTCTTACTTTTTCTTACCGTGGGTTCACGGTGATTTCTAAGATTCTCACCTACCTTCACATTCACATAACCCCGCAAACCCGCCATATTATTCTAATAAAAATTTTCCTATCCTAAGTTCTATGAGGAACATCTCCAAGTGATACATGGAACTTTATTAACCAATGAGATATATCCACATGGCAGTTAAATGGATGGTGCCACATGGAAACTAATTAATGGGGACACGCGGAAGCATAAAAAAAAGTGACACATGACGTGATTTTATTGGATGACATATGGAAAATTATTATTGGAATATTATTGGCCTACAGAGTGATGGCATGTGGCAACATTTGGTTGGGTGAATAATCATTTTTGACTCATCATATTGGTGGTTGAATGGGCATGCAAAATTATTATTATATTTGACAATTTTCCAAGGGTCGAATCCTCCAAGCTCCACAGTATCCTCTCTTCTTTATTTATTGTCAAGTGTATTTTACACTTAACATTATATACCACTAAGACTATTTTATTTGCATACATGTGGGATAAGAATAATGAAGAAAAATCGAAATTCAAAAAATGAGTTTGAAACTAAATCAAGGGTCCACATTTACCAATCAAACTTGATCGACAGTGGTTGAGTCACGATCTTGAAAAGGCTATATCTTGAGTTATCGGTCTTCGTTTGCAACATAATTTATACCATTGGAAAGGTATATCGGCGTAGAAGATGGTGATACAAGTTTCAAGTGCTGAAATTTGATACATTTTCTCAGAAATTAAAATATCATTCAACTTCAATTTTTAATGGGCCTGCGTCACAACTCAACTTCACAATCTCATATATTGAGATCCAGGCAACGGATTTGGACAAATTTTATATCATTGGAAATATAAGACAATGAAAATAACATGTGAAATGATTTCCATGGCTAAAAATCTTATTATAATTCCCAAATAATTAAAACACATTCATCCTCTTTTAAAGGGAAATTAATTAAATTTTAAAAAATAAAAAGTTTAATTAAAACTTTCATTTAAAAAAAGGAGAGGGACCTACTTTCAATACAATTGTATTAATGATGTGAATTCATTAATGATTAATTAATGAGGCATTAATTAAAGGAAATGTTTCAAGAAGAAACTTGTACAGGAATTTCTAGAAGTTAAAAAACAGTTGAGATGGTTCATGTAATCGTTAATGAAGACAATAAAAGGACAACAACAAGCAAGTGAAGATAGGAGAAACCATCATAGTAAGTTTATGTTGATCACATATTTATTTCTTTATTAGTTCCTTCATCCAGTTACTCTACTTCTTTGACTATAAAGGTTTAAATGAAGTCTGATAACTTCTCTTTTCTTCCTTCCAGATCTTGTTGTTTTTTTACCAGCCACCATCCTCCTTCTACAAGATTAATTCTTTTTTATATTTGTTTTATGGTCTGCAGGACCCCCAATCCTAGTCCTAAGGACAATGAATTTTAAATTTCAAAGAATACGTAACAGACTATACATTGTTTCAAAAATTTCAAGAGAGTTATTTTAGGATCAGTTTTGATTGTGCTTTGTAACTCTGAGTTTTGAGTATAAAGTAATTGAGATTGATCTATCATTATCTTTATTTCAGCTTTCCATGATCACTCTGTTAAAGTTATCTTATGCATGCAGACCATCTTATTTTTATTTTTATGTGATCAGAAATATTTAGTTTACATATGATGGATGTGAGGAAATTTGTTTATCTTTTTTAAATGTATGAAGTATGCAGTTCCTAGTCATTTCTTAGGAACATTCTTTAAAAGAAAAACAAAACATTTTCTTTCTTGTTATTTTTATATTTCTCTAATTACCATGAAGGACTTCTACAAAGTCCCATATTCTGAAGTTTTAGAGTCCTAAGAAAATATGAAAGTAAGGAGGAGTACCACCTCTATAAAAATGCAGGGGGATTTACATCCTCGTGAGGTTGTTGTTTCGGTCCTAACGGATTCAAGCGTCAACAAGAGTATGTGTGTTGGGTAAGAATCATCAAGAACCCTTTGAATCTGGAAAAATGTGGCAAGGATAGAACCTCCTAGAGTTGATTCATAGTGATATCTATTGTATCAATCTACCTTCCTTAGCAAGTAGATTCACTTGGGTCTATTTCTTGAAAAATAAGAATCATGTCTTTGAAAATTTCAAATAATTTAGGGCATTGGTTGAAAACCAATGTGGTAGAAAATGGTGGTGAGTATGTGAATCAAAATTTTGAATAATACCTTGTTCGATCTGGTATTGACTAGCGACAATCCAATCCTCATACTCTTCAATAGAATGGTGTAGCAAAAAGAAAGAATCAAACCCTGGTCGAAATGGTTTGATGTCTTTTACAGGCCAAAGATCTTCCCACTTTCTTCTGGGTTGAAGTTGTTTATTGTGAAAACTATCTCTTGAATCATATTTTGACTCAAGTTGTTAATTATATGACTCCAGTTAGACGATGGTGTGGAAGAAATCCCTCTATCATCAACCTCTGTGTATTCGGTGTTGTTTCTTGGGATCATATTCCAAATGATTTCCAGAAGAAACTAGATGCAAAGAGTCATGTTTTCATTGTGATGGGATACTTTAAAAAGTCCAAATCCTATCAATTGTTTGACCCTGTCAAATGACATATCATTATCAGAATAAATTTGGTTTTTTATGAGAATTATTTATGCGTTAATTTGTTAATGCTTCCTTTGGATAATTGTAAGATGGTCCCTTTGTCATTGTTCCCAACAATAGTTCACCAATTATGTTTTCCAATCCTTTGATTGGCCCATTGAACTCTGTTCCTATTTCGAATGATTCGTCAACCTCCATTTCTGATTCGAATGACCATTCAATTCTTGTTCCAACTATTCCTCTATCCCATTTGACTGAAATGGTTCCTTATTTTGATCGACCTTCTGCAATGGATATTACTTCACCCTTTTTTCTCTTATATATATGGGATACTAAGACGATTGAATCTGTTGGTCCTGATGTCAGTGATATTTCTTTAGAACAACAAAGTTGCTGTCAAAAGTAGCTTGCAGTGTTTCTTTGAAGACTTGCTTGTGATCCTTTTACCTACTTAGATGCACAAAGACAACCTGAATGGGAACAAGACATGTGTGGCATGTGGGGTCTATGTACTACATGCTGCAACTCTGTTACTATGGGTTGGTGATATAATATTTCTCTCATATATCAGGTGCAGGTCCGTCTGACCAATTATCCTCTCCTATCCACTTTAGTTAACACTTAGAAATTTTCACAGGTATTTCTTACTTTGTATTACTATGGGTTCATGGTGATTTCTAAGATTCTCACCTACCTCTGCATTCACATAACCCTGCAAACCCGCCATATTATTTTAATAATACTTTTCATATCCTAAGTTCTATGAGGAACATCTCCAAGTGATACATGGAACTTTATTAACCAATGAGATAAATCCACATGGTAGTTAAATGGATGGTGCCACATGGAAACTAATTAATGGAGACATGTGGAAGCATACAAAAAGTGACACGTGGCATGATTTTATTGGATGACATATTGCAGATTCTTATTGAAAGATTGTTGGCCTACTGAGTGATAACATGTGGAAACATTTGGTTGGGTGACTCATCATTGTTGACTCGTCATATTGATGGTTGACTGGGCATGCAAAATTATTATTATTATATTTGACAATTTTCCATGGGTTGAATCCTTCAATCTCCATAATCTCCTCTCTTCTTTATTTCTTGTCAAGTGTATGTTACACTTAAAATTATATACCACTAACACTATTTTTTTCTAGTACATGTGGGATAAGAATAATGAATAAAAATTGAAATTCAACAAAGGAGGTCGAAATTGAATCAAGGGTCCACATTTACCAATCAAACTTGATCGACAGTTGTTGAGTCACGATTTTACAAAGGCTATATCTTGAGCTCTTGACCTCCATTTGCAACAAAATTTATACCGTTGGAAAGGTATTTCGACGTAGAATAGGGTGGTACAAGTTTCAAGTGCTGAAAGTTGATATATTTTCTCAAAAATTAAAATATCATTCAGCTACATTTTTTAATGGGCCTGTGTCACAACTCAACTTCACAAGCTCATATCTTGAGATCCAGACGACAGATTTGGAAACATTTTGTATCATTGGAAAGATAAGACGATGAAAATAACATCCAAAATGATTTACATAGCTAAAAATGTTGTTATAATTCACAGAGAATTAAAAAACGATCATCCTCTTTTAAAGGGAAATTAATTAAATTTCAAAAACTAAAAAGTTTAATTAAAACTTTTATTTAAAAAAAGGAGAGGGGCCCACTTTCAATATACTTGTATTAATTATGTGAATTCATTAATGAGGAATTAATGAGGCATTAATTAAAGGAATTTTTTCAAGAAGAAACTTGTATGAGAATTTCTAGAAGGGCAAGAAATAGTTGAGACAGTTCATGTAACCATTAATGAAGACAATAAAAGGAAAACAGCGAGCAAGTGAAGACAGGAGAGACCATCATAGTAAGTTTATGTTGATCATATATTTCTTTCTTTACCAGTTCCTTCATCTAGTTATTCTGCTTCTTTTACTAGAAAGGTTTAACCAAAGTCTGATAACTTCTCTTTTCTTCTTTCCAGGCCTTGTTGTTATTTTACCGTTTACCGCCCACCATCCTCCTTCTACAAGATTAATTCTTGTTCATATTTTCTTTATGGTCTGTAGGAGCCCCAATCCTAGTCCTAAGGACAAATTCATTTTAAATTTCAAAGAATATGTAACAGAGTATATATTTTTTCAGAAATTTCAAGAGAGCTATTTCAGGATTAGTTTTGACTATACTTTGTAACTATGAGTTTTGAGTATAAATTATTTGAGATTGATCTATCATTATCTTTATTTGAGCTTCCCATGATCACTCTATTAAATTTCTCTTATGCATGCGGACCATCTTATTTTTATTTTTAAGTGATCATAAATATTTAGTTTAACTATGATGGATTTGAGGAAATTTTGTCTATCTTTTTTAAATGTATGAAGTGTGTGGTTCCTGGTCATTTCTAAGGAAAATTATTTAAAAGAAAAACAAAACATTTTCTTTCTTGTTATTTTTATATTTCTTTGATTACCATGACAAACTTCTGCAAAGTCCCATATTTTGAATATTTAGAGTCCCAAGAAAATCTAAAAGTAAAGAGGAGTGCCACCTCTATAAAAACGCAAGGGGATTTACATCCTCATGAGGTTCGTTTTGGTCATAATATATTCAAGCATCAACAAGAGTATGTGGGTTGGGTAATCATCATCAAGAACCATTTGAATCTGGAAAAATATGGCAAGCATAGAACCTCCTAGAGTTGATTCATAGTTATATCTATTGTATCAATCTACCTTCCTTAGCAGGTAGATTCACTTGGGTCTATTTCTTGAAAAATAAGAATCATGTCTTTGAAAAGTTCAAATAATTTAGGGCATTGGTTGAAAACCAATGTGGTTGAAAATGGTGGAGAGTATGTGAATCAAAAATTTGAATAATAACTTGTTTGATCTGGTATTGATTGGCGACAATCCAATCCTCATACTCCTCAATAGAATGGTGTAGAAAAAAGAAAGAATCAAACCCTGGTTGAAATGGTTTGATGTCTTTTACAAGCCAAAGATCTGGCCACTTGCTTCTGGGTTGAAGTTTTTTATTATGAAAACTATCTCTTGAATCATATTTTGACTCAATTTGTTAATTCTATGACTCTAGTCAGACGATGGTGTGGAAGAAATCCCTCTATCATCCACCTCCATGTGCTCGATTGTGTTTCTTGGGATCATATTCCAAATGATTTATGGAAGAAACTAGATGTAAAAAGTCATGCTTGCATCATGATAGGATACTCTGAAGAGTCCAAATCCTATCAATTATTTGACCCTGTCAAATGACATATCATTATCACAATAAATTTGTTTTTTTATGAGAAGTCTTCACGCGTTAATTTGTTTAATGCTTCCTTTGGATAATTGCAAGATGGTCCCTTTGACATTGTTTCCAACAATGGTTCACCAATTATGTTTTTTAGTCCTTTAATTGGGTTGTTGAACTCTGTTCCTATTTCGATTGAGTCGTCGATCTCCATTCCTGATTCAACTGACCATTCGATTATTGTTCCAACTGTTCCTCTGTCCCCTTTGACTGAAATGGTTCCTTATTTTGATCGACCTTGTGCAATGGATATTATTTCACCCTTTTCTTACTTGCCTATATGGGATGCTAAGATGACTGAATATGTTGGTCCTAATGTCAGTGATATTTCTTTAGAACAACAAACTTGCAGTCAAAACTAGCATGTCAGTGTTGCTTTGTTGACTTGTTTTCTCGAAACTTGTGATCCTTTTACCTACTCAGATGCACAAAGACAACCTGAATGGGAACAAACCATGTGTGGCATGTGGGGTCTATGTACTATAGGTTGCATCTCTGCCTCCTCCATCTCTTAATCTTGTTGGGAAGGATCATCCCCAACATATGTGTCAATATTTTAAAAACAATAGATAATAATAATAAGATAGTTGAAAAAGAATGTTATATTAAATTACATGTGAATTAAATAAGACATAAAAATATGCAACTAGATTTATGAAAAAATAACAATAATATTGCCTCTCCGATTTGGTGGCTTGACTTTTGTAAATAGTATGTTTGGACATGTTTTCCAATCCATCTCTGCATATGGGCTTGTACAACATCGAGGTTAGGATTGTCCTCTCCAACCAAAAAATCACATACCTCCCTATCAATTGAAGTACATGGCCAGCCTGTGTGGGCCCCTCTTGGTAAACAACTTCCCCCACATGCTCATACATGCATCAAACATAGGCCTAGGAGGAAAGAAAGGTACTCATGGTCAAGTGGCATGAACCATCTCAAAAATTAATGTAAATAACTCTGACTCAAATGGGAAGAATCACCTCCCAGATAAAATGGTGCAACAACGATCCAACACAAAAAAAAAAATTGTCTTAAGAAATATCTGTCCACCTAATCAATCGAGGCCTCTACACTAAACTATATATATAATACATCAAAGGGAAATAATGTGTTTCCCATCATAAGTAAAGTGTGACAATGGCATGATAATACAACACATACACTTAACCTCCTCTCTATGAAATGAACTCATTTGCATCTGACCACTAGAAACCTAGAATCCTGAAGTGGAAAGAATGTTCATACTAAGATATTGCAGCACATGTGCCAGTTGGGTATCTCCTACAACACTAGGCGGTAGATTGGGGAACTAGGGCCAAACCTCCCCCCTCCTAGAAAAATCAGTGATGAAATAAATATCCTCCTCTATGGGTCGATATCACTGATTGGGATGAAATCAGAATGCATGTCTACCATGATCCCAATGATGGATCAATTGTTGTAACAATCGAGAGTTCCCCCTGAAGGATGTACCCTCCTCATAAAAATATAGGAGGAAAACATTCATCAAAAGGTAATGTGTATGTTTTTTAATAGGTAGAATGAATATCTCCCTCTCCCTCTCTTGGGCCTCCCTCTCATGTACAAATATGTACATTTCGACCAACTTCTATTGTTTCTTGTCCTCCTCTCTTCCTCATCATCTCTCATTCACATACAAATATTTTTAGTCACACACATACACACAAACATATATATAATGAATTGAAATTATAAAACACAACAGATATAAATAACTTGTATTTAACAAAAAGTAAAATTAATTTATGTTTGCAAAAAAATGTAGAAAATTAATTAGTGCACCTAAAAGAGTCACTATGCACCACTATCGGTGCTCTACATCAGATAAACAACACCACTCAATGGTGTTGTTATTATCATGCACCGGTGCTCCACATTTGTTGTCACACCGACACATATTTTAGCAGTGCATCCCACAAGACACATCGTGCTACTAAATTGTGAATTATTCACACTTCACATCACCAATGCCTTTTTGGATGTAGGGGCACCGCCAGGTTAAATTGTTTTATTGCAAATTAACCAATGTGATATGTTAATACTAATGCACCGGTGCTACCCTGTTATTGGAGAACCAAAAAAATATTTAGTTGTCTATTGTGTTGTATAGAGAACCAACAATGGGGCATCCAAAAAGATTCTCCAATATTCCAAGTCGTTAAATATTTTCCTAGTGTGGTTGCTTTAACAACACTTGTGCATTTTCTTAACATCTATGCACTGTTATGCTTAATTTTATGTCTTGCAAACTTAGCAGTGTGCTTGATTCAACTGAACGCATCGGTTCTCCCACATTCCCAAAGCACCCACATGTTTTTTAGTGGTGCATTGTCTTCTATAATAGGGGACGAGGCGTCACTAAGGACAAACCACTATGTTTATTTTTAAAAATATATCATGGTTTTTTTCTTCGAACAACACTAGTGCATATTGTTAGAGTTTACACACCAGTTGACATATATTTTCATATCAAAATGTATTTTAGTGATCTTTCCCATAATATGAAATGCATTGTTAAATTATAAAATATTCATCCTAGTGTCATTCTCTTTACAACATCGGTGCATTTGTTGGACCTAGGGGCACCACTAGTTAAAATGTTTTATTGTAAATTCAGCGGTGTGATGTGTTAATATGAATGCACCGGTACTATTGTGTTTAGGGATGATTTTAAGGATGGAAATTTATTTTAAAATGTAGAAACCTTGGCGAATCTTACTAATCCTTCAGAAGCCAACTATAAATGTTTGGCAATATTTTTGTAAAAATATTCAAATTTCTAAGGATTTTATATAGTTTTTATAAATTTTTGGCGATTTTTAAGGTAAAATAATTTTATCCTATAGAATTTAGGCGGATCATTTTTAAAATATCGAATCTCGTTTTTGGAAAAACCATGGAAAATTAGCCCATGAGAGAAATTTAGCCCCTAAAATAATCCATGATTGTGTTATTGGAGAACCCATATTTCATTTTTTAAGTGCATTGTGTTGTATAGAGGACCAAAAATGGGGCGTCTAACCAGATGCCCCACCATGCCAATTTGTACATTGCTTTTCCTGGTGCAGTCACTTTAGCAACACCAATTCATTTGGTTGATATGGATGCACCACTCTGCTAAATTTTATGGGTTTCAAACCTAGCGGTGTTCTTGGTTTAATTGATCACAATGGTTCTCCAATGATCCTATAGAAATGACATGTTGGTTAGAGATGTGTTGTCTTTTGTAACGCACTAGTAACGGGGCGTCACAAAAGACACACCGCTATGTTTGTTTTTTAAAATTGATTTTGGTGATTTTATTTGAATGACATCGATGTGTATTGTTAGAGTATACACACAAGTGGTGGTGCTCACTATAAATTTATCCATGAGATGCACGACTTCTAGACAAGCTGAAGTGTTCAGGCGCACCACGCAGAATTGGAAAACAAATTGAAAAAACAACTGAATTTCAAGCCAAATTCAAATTTGAATCTGATGAAAATGAAAATAGGAAGGCCATAAAAAATTTACCTAGACTCTTATGTCCCTAGGATTTATTATTCCGTCATTTGGAAGAAACGAAAATTTGTGGTAGTTTCCAAAATTTGGAAATGTGTGGAATCTACTAGTTGAGCTATCGAACTTGTTGTAGAACACTGACAACAGGGAATCCTTGGAATGAGAGTGAGCATTGGTGTGTATATGAAATTTTGGAAGCACATGATGAAGTGTGATAATTAAAATTGGTTTGGTAAAAAAAAAAGTATTTACCCTATCACGGTGCGCCTAACAATAGGGATATGCACTGGGTCGTAATGTTCAACGACACTAGGGTGTTTTATTCAATGTTTGTTTTTTATTATTACGTATGATGGTGATTATGAATAGTTAAGAAACAGGGAATCATTTTTATATGAAAATCTGGGCATATGGTCCTTATAGGTGCATCGGTAAAAAACCCTCTTGTAAAACCTACAGCCTCCCATCTTCGCTAGAAACAGAGAAAGTATAATTTTTTCTGGGAGGTTTTGTAAAACCTTTGTTGTAAGGTGTTGTCCTTGTACTTTTTACTCTTGAAATTGTTGGACATGGTGATGTTCCCTGTCAACATGGAAATATTTTTCTATGTCTATTATGTGTCAAATTTAAGTGCAAATTTTCTATCAGTTTCTCAACTGACACAAATAGGTGAGATTTTTGAGTTTTGGCCAGATTAGTTCTTTGACAGGGATATGAAAAATGGTTAGTCGATTGTCATCGGATGGTTTGTACAATTTTTGTGACTCGAATCGATCTAAATCTGAACCAACTTCTCTTACTTCTCACACTTATGAACAAAGTTGAATTTGTCTTGAACTACTTGGATACCTAAATTATCACAGTCTACAGTCGATCTCCACACAAAATATGGTTGTTGGTCTACCTAATTTTTTCCCTTGATGGAGTTTTTAGAGGATGTGTGTTGGGTAAGTATCATCATGCACCCTTCGAATCTGGAAAAGTGTGGCGAGCATAGAACCTCTTGGAACTTATTCACAGTGATCTATGGTGTATCTATATACCTTCCTTAGCATATGATAGGTATATTTTGACCTTTATTGATGATCTTTGAATATTCACTTGGTTATATTTCTTGAAAAATAAGAATCATGTCTTTGAAAAGTTCAAAGAATTTACAGCATTGGATGAAAAGAAATGTCGCCGACAATGGTGGTGAGTATGTGAAACAACCTTTTGAAGAATACCTTGTTCAATCTAGTATTAACTAGAAACGATATATTCCTCATAGTCCTCAACAAAATAGCATAGCAGGAAGAAAGAATCAAACCATGGTTGACATGGCTCAATGTTATTTACAGGACAAATATCTACCTACTCACTTTTGGTTTGAAGTTGTTTATTGTGAAAACTATCTCCTAAATTGTATTTTGACTCAAGTTATTAGTTATGTGACTCTAGTCGAACGATGGTGTGGAATAAATCCCTCTATTGGCCACCTTTATGTATTTGGTTTTGTTGCTTGGGCTCATATTCCATATAATTGCAAGAAGTAACTGGATATAAATAGTTAGGCTTGCATCATAATGGGATACTTTGAAGATTCCAAATCTTATAGATTGTTTGACCCTGTCAAACAAAAATTCATTATTAGAAGAAATGTGTTTTTTGATGAGAAGTCTTTAGGCATTAAGTTGTTGAATGCTTCCTATGTATCATTGCAGGATGGGCCCTTTGACATTGTTTCCAACAATGGTTCACCGACTCTATTTTTCAATCCTTCGATTGGACCATCGAACTCTGCTCCTATTTTGACTTAGTCGTCGACCTTCATTTATGATTCAACCGACCATTCGATTTTTTTATTATTGTTCTTTCATCCCCTCTGACTAAACATTTTCCTTCTTATGATCGACCTTCTGCAGTGGATATCAATACACCCTTTTCTTTCTTACCTAGATGGGATGTTAAGATGATTGTTGTTGGTCCTAATGTCAGTGATATTTCTTCAGACCGACAATCTCAAAGTCAGAAGTATCATGCCAGTGTTGCTTTGATGACTCATGTTCTTGAAACTTGTGATCATGTTACCTACTTATATGCACAAGGACAACCTGAATGGGAAAAAGCCATTTGTGTCATGCAGGGTCTATGTATTGGAGAATGCTCCTTTGTCTCCTCCATATCTTCATCCTTTTAGGGAGGCTCATCCCCAACATACGTGCCAATATTTTCAAAATAATAGATAATTATAATAATATAATTGAAACAAAATGTTACAATAAATTACATGTGCATTAAATAGGACATAAAAGTATGGAACCAAATTTATCAAAAAATAAAAATAATATTACCTCTCTGATTTGGTGGCTCGACTAATGTAAATAGGATGTTTGTAAATATTCTCCGATCCATCCCCTCATATGGTTATTGTACAACATCGAGGATATGATTGTCCTCTCTAGCCTAAAAATCACATACCACCCTACCAAACAGAGTACACGACCAGTCTGGCGGACCCCTCCTGGGACACAACTGCCCCAACATGCATCAAACATAAGACTAGGAGGAAAGTGAGGTACTCTTGGTAGAGTGTCATGAACCCTCTCAAAATAATGTAAATAAATTTGACGTGAAAGGGAAGAATCACCTCCCAGATAAAACAACACAATAGAGGTCAAACGTAAAACAAAATTGTTTCAAAAAAATATTTGTCCACCTAATCAATTAGGGCCTATGCACTATATTATCTACATAATGCATCAAAGGAAAACCAATGTGATTCCCACTAGAGATAAAGTGTTACTGTGATGTGATAATAAAACTCGTGCACTTAACCTCCTCTCTATGAAATGAAATCGATTGCATATAACCACCAAAAACCTAAACTCTTGAAGCAAAAAGAATGTCCAAAATGACATATCTCTACACATATGCCAATTGGGTCTCTTTTGCAACACCAAGAGGTATATTGGGGAATTGGGGCCAAACCTCCCGCCTCCTATACAACTTAGTGATGAAATAAACATCTTTCTCTATGGGTTGATACCACTGATTAGGAACGAATCTAAATGTCTTTCGAC
>JASDQU010736156.1:365914-379202 GCA_032191745.1 Picea mariana
TGAGAGAGAGGAGATCGGGAGGATCTCATGGACGCATTGAAGTTTTGGCAAGTTTGAGATCATGACGGGGAAATTCTTAGAATTACAGAAAACCCTATTTTCTAGTGCATACACGGGTTGTCTGTGTATAGGGTGCATATATATGAGCTGTCTGTGTATAGGGTGTGTATACACGAGATGTCTGTGTACAAGGTGCGTAAAATACGTGGGTTGTCTATGTATAGGGAGTGTAAAGTGGATAAAATCATGGAGAGTTTTGGTTGAGCTGATGACAAGCTGTTGAACATTGAAGTAGGTTCCAGATCTGCATTCTATGGGCTCAGATCTATCACTGAGACACTGGTATGGTTACATTTAATGTCTTGATGGATCGTATTGTTTGTTGTGTTGTGAATGCTTATGGAATTATTGGTATGGATGCTATGATGTGGTTTATGTTGGTTGATGGAGTGAGCAGTACTCTAGTGATTCAGTTGTGAAATGATTGCTATGGTATACTAGTTGCTTATACATGATTGAGTTAGCATTCATATTGATTGGTTGTGGAGCATGAGTAAGTTATTGGAGATATTGGATGTGTTGTGACTGGCTGGTGGTCAGTTTGGATAGTGAGAGACATAAGAGGATGATGAATTGGTTGCAGAGGATCTGAGTTGATCTTGAGAGATAAACCCTAAGAAGCTCAGATGATATACACAGGCTGTAGTACTGCTTGGGCACGTATACACGTGGGCTGTACTAATGGTAGGGCACATACATACATGTGCCGCACTACCAATAGGTCACGTACATGTTGTAGATTGATATTTGTTGAGGATTGTTGCCTCATCTCAGTTGGTGCTGAGTGTGTAAGCTAAATCTTGCATGATAGAGCTGGTGCTCTTGTAGAGTTGTACTCTATTCAGTTGTTGCTGAAAAACCCCAAGGATTGTAGTTCGTAATAAAAAGAAAATTGTACATATACCTTGTGTTCTTTGTGTTTCTTGTGGTGATGACTTGTTGATGATATATTATTGATATATGTTGCTGATATGTGTTCACATCTAACTGGTTATAAATGACAACAATGAGTAATGAGTAAAATGTTGAATGCTAACTAATGAGTTTTGTGTAAGAGGGAAGTTTTGGGAAAAAGAGTTCCACACTCATTCACCCCCCCTCTAAGTGTGGTAGGTGTGTCCAATAGATGAAAGGTGGCTTGAATCATTTCTTCCTTTGATCCATATTTCCTTTCTTCTTTTTTTCCAAGGACTTTTGGAAAGTTGGCCTTCCTCTTTTCTTCTCATACAAATACTTGGTGTTTCCTATGGCTTCTTCTAAATTCTCGAGCCCACCAAACTGAATTTTATCCTTGTAGAAGGATGGCAGTCCACTTAGGAACCTATGAATTTTGACCTTCTCATCCTTGATGAAGCTCACATACCTAAGAAATTCCAATAAATTTCTCTAATATTCATCCATGGTCATGTTTCCAAGTTTGAGTTCAAATAACTCTTTCATCTTCTTGTCATAATATGTTTATGACAACTAATACTACTAGAAATATTTCTTGAACTACTTTTAAGAAATTATTTTTTGATCAAGGTGCTTAACTTGCTTCAATCGATCCCACCACATAGATGCCTTTCCTTGAATATGGTAGGACACAATTTTGGCTTCTACACTTGATGAGAAATTATGCATCTGGAAATATTTCCTCATTCCTATCAACCATTCTTCTGCATCTTCTCCTTTCTTGTTCCCTCAATCAAATGATCAAGGCTTGAATTTCCTCAGCTCCCCTTGGAAGCTATCTAACCCATGTATCCTTCTCTGATGCCTGGCATAAGATATACTTGGGATTATTTCTGACCTTGAACATGGATATGATCTTCTGGTCAAGTGCCATAAGGAATTATGATGTTGATGCGTACTAATACTCGATTGTCTAGACCCTCCATGATCATCTCTTCTATCATGAGATCTATATGTTTCTACTTGCATGACAATAGATTCTTGTTTTGTGCTAGATTATTTATTGAATTTATTATGTAGCATATTCAATCTTTGTATTATCTACTCTCGAGCCTTCATAATCTTTTCATCATCGACTCTGTAACTCTGCACTTCTCTTTGTAGAATTCTCATAGTTACAGGCTCCTGCATGTCTCTTCTTCCATTAGAATCTATCTCATCATTTCCCATGCTGACATACATACCTATGATTTCTTCTTCATGGTTGTAAGACCCTTGTGAATATTCCATATCTCTAATTCTCATATAGGAACTGAATTCTTCTTTCTTGTATCTCTAGTTCTGCAAGAATGTGCATGCAAGAATTGTTGTTAGAATTAAACATATTGCAAAATATTTATTAATTCTATTACAAGTTATTATTCACATCAATTTATGAAGAAAAAATGCACCAAATCAGAATTTGATTCCTTAAACACATTCTTCTCTGAAACATCTCTCCAATGGTTGTACTCATGCCTAATTATGAGTTTTGAGTGGAAAGTTACAACATTCACATGCTACAATTTCCACTCTCTTACTTCTACAAAATTATTTTATTATTCTATAAGAAAATTTTAGCACCCAATTCAAAATTGTGGGTGGATAAATGTCTTCTTCTCTTCAATACCTTTCCAATGAATTCATTTTCTCAGTTTTGAGCTCTGAGTTGAAGGTTATAGCCTAGATAAATTTTGACTGTTTTTCCCAATTCATCCTTGTATGCGACATGTGTCTTATTTTTCTTCTTGTGCATTTTTAGGTACCCATATCCCAAATATGTCTCCATGGATGTCTTCTATGGATCATAGGATTTCCATAGACCAATCTTGTACCCCAAATGGACTTTTGAGCAAGGATTTATTCCATCTGGAAGTAAATTGGTGCCAAAATTTTACCTTAATTGTTTCAGCTGTAACTTTTTCTTACGAACTTTGTTTTGTGTTAGAGTAGCTTGTTGGATATCTCTCTCCAACAGGGATGATTTTAGGGGATAAATTTCTCTCATGGGATAATTTTCCATGGTTTTTCCCAAAAAACAATTCGCTATTCTAAAAATGATTCGCCCAAATTCTATAGGATAAAATTATTTTACCTTAAAAATCGCCAAAAAATTATACAGACTATATAAAATCCTTAGAAATTTGAATATTTTTACAAAAATATCGCCAAAAATTTATAGTTGGCATATGAAGGATTAGTAAGATTCGCCAAGGTTTCAACATTTAAAAAATAAATTTCCATCCTTAAAATCATCCTTGCTCTCCAAGTTATTTTACTTAAGCTGCAAAGACACAATATATCTTGGCACACTCTCATCTCATAGGTTTTGATTTCCTAAAAACATTGTTGAGGGCCTCAAAATTTCCCCACAAGTTCATGACCTTCAAAAACTAAAAAAAAACATAGAAATTTGACTGTTTCACTATTACAACAACCTTTTGAATATGAGCCGTTGATCTCAAATCAGGTGAAATATAAGTCATTGATCTGCTAATCCTTTCAAAACCACGTGAATCAATTTCCATTGTCAATCGAAAACATAAAACAATTTGGACTGTTGATCCGAGCTCCATCGATGATCGAAGATTGAAGATTTATTACTGTAAACCAAACTTTCCCACCGATATCCTCAAAATTCGATCATCGACCATTGTCCATCAAAAGTTTCTATTCACAAACTGAAAGTATCCCATGAATCTTACTGATCCCCAACCATCAACGATCAACGATCGATGGATTCCTTTAATGACCAACTTAGCTACAATTTTGCCGAACCCCGACGATCAATCGTCGACCATCTCTTGTCCAACATGGAAACTATACTGATGTGGCATGACACATCAGCCAGAGGTATTAAATTGGATGATGTGGCATGACATGTGGATGATGATGTGGCATGGCACATCATCATCCTCTTTTCCTTCATCGACGATCGACCATTTATCTTAGACGAATTAAAACATCTTGCTAAATCTACCGACGTCCGATCATCAACCATCGACGATCGGAGATTTCCTTCGGACACATGAAACGTCTTCCAAATTATACTGATCCCTGATCATCGACCATTGGATATTTATTTTGGACGAGCCAGTTCTTCCCCAAACTCCCTGATCTAACCATCGACCATCGACAAATTCTATTGGTGAACTTCAACACTTAGAAATTTCGACCAAATCCCAGGTGAATCTAGGCCATCGATATCCCACCCAAAATGATATCTTATGTTGATTCAACTCCATCCTTCCAATGATGAGAATGCATCTAGACCCTTGATCTATCTCATATTCCCAACTACCAAAAATGAATCTCGGTTGTCGATCTGGTAACCTTTCCAAGCTTTGAAAAAATTAGAAGTTTTTAAATTTATCAAAATGAATCCGGGTCATTGATGTTGGGATCAAACATGATCTTGACCGTCGATTCATCAACTCACCTAGTTTCCTTCGGTCACCATTAAAACATGAATTCGACCTTGTAGGTCGAATCAAACTCTTCAATGCAATTGATTGATGCCATGAAACATCTTAGACATTTCCGGGTTATCTAAATATCAAAATTTTCCCATGAATTGGGGTATTTCTCTCTGGTTCTCTACCATTTCCCCCCAAATTTGCTCAGATCAAAGTTTGTAATAGTGAATTTTCCCAAATTTTCAATGGTTCTTGGCTCATAATGGTATGGTGTTGAACTATAAGATTTGATGCCACTCTGTAAAGTACCCAGAGCCTAGTTGGGTCACATCACTGGTACCTAATAAAAAAATTCTAATACCAATTTTAAATGTGGAAAATAACACACAACATGGCATTCAATCTCATTCAACTATCCATACTAATAAAACAGTAAATATAACTACTCTTAATGTGCACAACAACAACTAAATACACACAACATCATTCAACCATAAGATAGAGATATGAAGGCATCTTTCTACTCACAATAATAAAAATTATCCAAATATAACTCAGAGTAAAATGCACATCAAATATATCAACATTTAACGAAAATCAACACAGAAAATAGGAACACTTGTCTTATGAAAATATGAAACCTATTGCAGAGGAAGGAAATTCCTCCCAACTGTAGACTTTTTTTTCTAGTTCTCAACAACAAGTCACCCCCGATATGGGGCTACGAATCCACAAGAGATGATGGTCCCTAAGGCTTGCTAATGTCCCCCTCTCAACAATCAATTCTCATAGACAATTATAGTCCACCATATCTCTTCCCCTCAACTTGCACAACCCAAGTTATGGAATCCCCCTTCACTGCTCACAGTCCCTCATGCCTTTTCACTCCCTCTAGGGCTTCCAAAACAAGTTGGACAAGAAATATCTCTGTTGGGACCTTAGGAATGTTGCACCACAAATTCACCCAACAAAAAAACATGTGATTTCCTTGAAGAATTTCGAACATGTTACTCCCAGGCATGTATCCTAGTTCTCCACGAAATTTCAGCTCCAAACAACTATGAAACTTTCCCACAACAATTTCCTTCAAGATTCATCACTCACAAATCCTTTGCTAGCCATAAAACTCCATGTTAAAAATGCTCTCTATAAAAAAACGTGAATTTGTAATTCTGGTCCCCTACCCATATGAATTTCCTCTCTTTCTCTTACTTTCTTGACTTGCACTCTTTCCCAAGCTGATTGTACTCAACCTCCATGATCTCAATAACTATAGTAAGTGACTCTCACACCAACCCTCTTACTTGAATTCAATGATTAGGCTCTAGAACACTCAAAATATAATGGAAGGCTCATGGCAAGGATCATAATTTAGAAAGAAATGGTCTGGGTTTAATAGACATGGGTAAATTCTCCCCCTTGGACCCCTTCCCTCTCTTTTGGAAACTTATCCCCCAAATAACTGTTCGTTCCCATCAACGTTTGGAAACACATTTTGTTCATTATATTCAATTTACATCATTTACATATTACATTGCGTTGACTTTCATCCATTTACTACATTTTCAATATACATCACTTGGCTCTCGACCATATACTACATCTACAATATACATCACTATTTTGGGGTTTGAAAACATGGATGTTACAACTTCAATATTGATCCAAATTCCCTATTAGATGTCATACTTCAATTAGTACACATAATTAATTTTCCCAAGTTCGATAGCAGGATAGAGTTGTCCTTGTGTCATATAATCATTGGTCCACTAATTCATCATCTTTGTCATCTACTTATCCTTCATTTGTTTAAAGTATTCATACTTATATTGAAGAGTCATAATACTCAACATTTATACATTTAGAGTGTCAATGACATGTGAGATGTAGAAATGCGGGAGACCATTTGAAGTCAAGGATTCTACCTAATGAAAATCCTTTGCATCTAAAAGTACATGTGCTAGAACAAGAGGATAAAACCTAGGAGTATTTAAAAAAATTCCTTCTATACTTAAGATGTAGTGTTCCCATCTACCTAATTAATCTCTAATCAATATTATGATATAGAATTTATAGGAAACTATAAATTAGTAGTGGAAATAACATTGCCTATTCCAAATTCATCCATTACCCAATGAACCATGTATACATTCGACCATTTCGACAAATAAAACATATTTTCTAATGATACATGGAATATTAACAACTATACATAAGATAACATTTAACATCATACATGTCAACTCCTTTCCCATAAAAATTAATTACATTTCTTCCATGATTTTTGCATCTTTTGTGATATCCATAATGTTAATCACATCCATTTGGCACATCTAAAACTTAATCTATAGAAAATATGTAGAATTACGCCCTCTGAATTACAAAAGGATGGTTGTAAAAACCTTAAAATCTACATATGGATAAATCTTATATACGATTTAGAATGCATTCGTGATACAATTCTGAATTCCAAATTTTCATTTTCCAATTAAGCACACAATCTTTAATCACAATAGAGACACAAATATTAATCTTCAATATTTAAAGAATAATAGCTAATTTACTTATCTATTTAATGGATTCACTTTGGGATGTAAATGTGTTGAACCTGCACAAAATGTATCTAGATACACAATAATACACATATTTGCAGAGAGAATTTGAGAAAGAAGAAGGAGAGAAATAATAGAATAATTCTCATTAAACATTATGAATAATGAATAATTTACACATGATATACTCTGTATGACTCAATGAGTGCGCACTGGAAGAGAACCAATGCACCATAGTGGTGGTCTAGAGTGATCTAGATACACACCAATAGTTATGGGAGTGAACTGCCACCTAGTCTAGTCTCTCAGAAAGTTACGAGAGTGAACTGCCACCTAGTTGAGTTAACTAGTCAACTAGTCAACTAGTCTTCAATTAACCAGACTGAACAAAGAGTAGTGAGGAGTTAACCAAGGGAATCAAGGGTAATGCGGCAGTCTGGTGATGATCCCAATGCAAGTGTGCATTAGCTGGTGATGATCCAAATGTTGCATGGTGACAAAACCAATGCAACATCTAAACTCAACTCAACTAGTCAAACTAAAGTGTCAATTGAAAGAGAATATTCTCTAGGTGGAATATTATCCCCTAAAATATAGAAGATTGGATAATTATGAATAATAAACAAGGAAAAACCTTAGGAAAAATAAATCTTAGTTGTGTGTGAAGTAACTCCAACACCCCCCTTGAACATCACTAGGGTAAAAATAAAGAATGGGTCCCAACAACGAGGCCATGTTAGGTACCCAAATACAAAAGATACACTGAAATAAAGTGAGGAAAGAGGGAAAACCTCATGGGAACCCCCCCCTCAAGGTACAATTTGTGTAAAAAGAAGAACTACAGTTGCTAGGCAACTGTGTCCTTCACTCGAAGACGAATTCACAGAGAATGGGATTTCTGCTTAGTGAAGGTTTTGGTGAAGATGTCCTTCGTCTGTCCTAATAAATGACATAACTGTAATTCAATGATACCCTCATGTACTAAGTCCCAAAAGTAGTTCATGTGGATCTCGATGTGCTTCGTCCGCTGCCTCTGAACTATATCTCTGCAAAACTTCATAGTGCTCTGGTTGTCACACTAGATGATGATTGGCTGATGAAACTGAATGCCCAACTCAGTGAGAAAATGTTGTAGCCACATATATTGGATGGTTATGTTAACTACACCTTTGTAGTCTACCTTAGCTAAAGATAGAGCAATGACGACTTTCTTCTTGCTCGACCAACAAATAGGCCTGGAAGCAATACTGAGTGAGTAACCAGATGTGGACTTGCGATCAGTGCTATCGCTAGCCTATTCAGAATCAATAAACCCGATGAGAGATAATGTAGATTCTGCTGCATAATGAATCCCAAAGGTGATGGTTCTATGTACGTATCGAAGGATACACTTTGCAGCCTTCCAATGTAGCTCATGCGGCTTCTGCATGAACCTGGAAACTATGCCAAATTCATAGGACAGGTCTGGTCTGGAGTGTATGAGATACAAAAATATCCCCACTAGTTGTCTGTACAGTGTGTTGTCAACCACTGGAGTCTCCCCGCCATCCTCAAGTTTGACTCCTGATAGGAAAGGAGTCGGAGAAGACCTGCAATCTATCATGATAAATCTCTCAAGGAGATCTCGTGCATACTTGGCCTAAGACATTTTGATGCTTGATGCATCTTGAATGATCTCGAGTCCAAGGAATAAGTGTAGTGGTCCCATGTCCATCATCAAAAACCTATCATGTAGATTCCTCTTGACTGTAGCAATCATTGAATTCGAGCAACCAATGATCAACAAATCATCAACATATAGAGCTAAAAGTAGAAGTGAATTAGTCATCCTGAGAATGTAGACATTCGGGTCTGATTTACAATGTACAAAGTTCTGTGACAATAGGTAGGAGTCCATCTTGGAATACCATGCCCTCAGAGCTTGCTCGAGGCCATAAAGGAACTTCTTCAGTCGACAGACCAAAGATGAGTATTGCATAAATCCTTGGGGCTTCTCCATGTATATAGACTCAGAGAGATAACCATGAAGAAATGCATTCTTTATGTCCATCTGATGGACTTCCCATCCCTTGGTTGCCACAATGGAAAGTTCCAATCGTATGGAATCCATCTTTGCTACTGGAGAAAAGGTCTCATCATAGTCAATACCATGAACCTACTGAAAGCCTTTGGAGACAAGATTGGCTTTTGTATCTGCTAATCTGTCCATCCGCTGTGCTCTTGGTCCTCTAGAACCCATCTGCATTTGACAAGTTTCATCCCAGAAGGAAGGGGGACCAGATCCCAAGTCTGATTCTCGAGGAGGGAGTTGTACTCCTTTTGCATGGCGTATTTCCAATAGCCTCGCCATAAGACCGTGGATCTGAAGACTGAACCAAGAAAATATTCATGGAGGGTAATGATTTAGTGAAAGTGAGTGCAACATTAGGCTCCTCGAAATCAGATCAAGTCCTCCTAGTATCTCCTGGATCACCAACGAGATCCCCTTCATCTTGAAGAGTAGTTTGTGCCCACTTGGGGCTCTTCTCTAGCTCTGCAACTACATATAGATTCTATGAATCTACATCTGATGGTACTGACTCTAAATCTGAATCATCTGAGTCCTTTGAATCAAAAATCTCATCTGAAGAAGAGTCGGCATGTGCATGCTCATCATCTTAGACAGGTGGAAGATTGAAGGTGCCTGCTTGCGGCTGCTGAGGTACATGCGAGACACTTTCCTCGAATTGGACACTATGCTAAATGATGAGCTGGTCCGAGGAAAGATCAATAATCCTATATCCCTTCACACCGTCAGGGTATCCAACAAATATACACTCAGTTCTCTTTGAATCAAGTGCCTTCCTCTTTTCAGAGGGAATTCGGGCCCATGCACATGAAACGAAAATGCCAAAGTGGGTCACTTCCAGTTTGAGGCCGCTCCAAGCCTCGTAGGGGGTCTTATCCTTGAAATATCTATGGGGAGATCTGTTTTGGATGTATGTTTCATAGTTAGTTGCTTCAACCCATAGTCTTTGTGGTAGTGACTTTCAATGCAACATACAAGATGCCATCTCTTTTAGAGATTTGTTTTTCTGCTCAACAACTTTGTTTTGTTGCAGAGTATAGGGAACTGCATGGTGCAACTGAATCCATGCCTCATGGGAAATATTATGGATCTCATGATTTACATACTCTCCCCTGTTATTAGTTCGAAGGACTTTGATCTTCTTTTTGGATTGTGTCTCAATTAGGGCTTTGAAATCTTTGAGGTGTTGAAAGACCTCAGATTTGCCTGAGAAAGTAGATCCATGTAAAACATGAGAAGTGATCAACAAAAATGAGAACAAATATCTCTTTTCTGATCGATGGGTGCGGAAAAGGACCCATGAGGTCACTATGGATCATATCTAAAGGTGTTGAATCTCTCTAATAATTTCCTTTGTTGAATTTATCTTGAGGGTGTTTTCCGAGAACACATACCTCACATACTCCCTTGGAGAAATGGATGTCTGGTAGACCATCAACCAATATTTACTTGATAAGCTGTTGCATGTATCTAAAATTCAAATGTCCAAACCTTCCGTGCCATATCCTACTACTTCCATCAGCATGAGTAAGCAGTAAAACAGAATCAGGTTCAATGAATTCAAAAAAAGTATACAATCTAGACTGATGATTTACCTCACTAGTAACAACCCTGGAGTTGGTTTGCATGTTGTAGATGCCCACAAAATTTGTTGTGAATATGAATTTCTTTCTGGTGCCAGAATTCTTCATCTAATACACTGAGAGAAGGTTGATAAAAATTTTGGGAACATGCAACACATTCTCGAAGCTTCCATTGGTGAGTTCAATCCTTCCTTTGCCGGTGACCTCGGTAGAAGAGTTGTCCCTCATCAAAATAGGAGGACCTTTGCATGCATCCAAAGAAGAATATACTTCTTTTGAGGTAGCCATGTGATGTGATGTTCCTGAATCTACGATCCAAGCATCGCGAGAGGAGTTGATGAGGCATGGCTAGAATTTGATTTCTTGGAATTTGGATCTTTTGTCTTCTTCTTCTTGTCACCCTCGAGGATGCAATATCCAAGGTTTGTTTGATGAGGTATTTGAGATATTATATCTATTTTCTTTTGCATTCATGCAGATTTTGGATGAAATTCTTTGTGACAGTACGAGCATTTCTCCCCTTTTCCCCTTTGGATTCGGAGGCTTCAGTGAAGGGTTTTGTGTACCCTTCCTTCTTCAGATGTGCATGAGATTTTCTTTTATCTTTATATTTATATTTCTGATATTTGTGGCTGCCATCATGCACAATGAGTGCATGTGCTTTTGGGCCTTTGAATGTGCCCATGTTGATGAGCTTGGTTTTCTCTTGTGTCAGGGATTCGATATAGTCCTCAAGAGAAGGCATCTTCCAGGTGGCTCAGGAGGTGAATTTGACAAAATGGAATGTGGATACAAATTCAAAGAATTTAGGACCAAGCTTGGAGAGAATGTTGAGAACCATTTATTTCTTTTCCTTCGATTTATCAACCCCATAAGCTTTGAGTTGTGACAGTAAATCCTTGAATTTAATAAAGAAATAGTGGATATTGGTGAAGATTTGGATCCAATGTGAGTAGCTCCACCCCCATCATGTGTGCCCTCATCTCATCCTTTTTTACAAATATCCCTTCCAAGGGGGTCCAGGATTCATTGGGAGTCTTACAGGAAGATATGTGAAAAGGGAGATCGAGAGAAATAAGACTGCAAATTGTTCCAAGTGCCTCATCCATGTGATTTAAGTACCTGGATTTTTCTATGGATGATATCAGTTCTGTATTTGTATTCAAGGTTAACCTATACAAACCTCTAGTTTGGAGATGTATGTCTATTTTATCCTTCCATGCAAAATAGTTGTAAGGTGTAAGGATAAATTCTTTTTGGAAATCCATCTTTCCGATGTCTTCAATCTTTTGTACCTACAAATATTTTGATGTATCTTTTTTGTAGCAGTCCATCGGCTCTGATACCATGTAAATGTGTTGAACCTGCATATAATAGATCTAGATAAAACATAATACACACATTTTCAGAGAGAATTTGAGAAAGAATAAGAAGGAGAGAAAGAATAGAAGAATTCTCATTAACCATTATGAATAATGAATAATTTACACATGATATACTATGTATAACTCAATGAGTGCACACTGGAGGAGAACCAATGCGCCATAGTGGTGGTATAGAGTAATTTGGACACACATGAGCAATTACGGGAGTGAACTTCCACCTAGTCTAGTCCCCTCAGGCAGTTACGGGAGTGAATTGCCACCTGGTTGAGTTAACTAGTCAACTAGTCTTCATTTAATTGACTGAACAAAGAGTAGTGAGGAGTTAACTCAGGGAATCAAGGGTAATGCACCGGTATGGTGATGATCCCAAGGCAAGTGCACATTAGCTGGTGATGATCCCAATGTTGCATGGTGACAAAATAAATGCAACATCTAAACTCAACTCAACTAGTCAAACTGAAGTGTCAACTGAAAGAGAATATTCTCCAAGTGGAATATTCTCCCCTAAAATATATGAGACTGGATAATGACTAATTATGACTGATAAACAAGGAAAAACCTTAGGAAAAAGAAATCCTAGGTGTGTGTGAAGTAACTCCAACATGGGAAATAACTCCACGAGAGCATTTTTCCTCCCAGCCATAGGCACTAGGTCATTTAAGTGCCACTCCCCTACTGGGCAATGAAACAACAAGATTGGATTTACTCGCTATGGATTTGTTTCTTTTCACTCAACCTAATTTCTATATATCACAACTTAGGAATTAACATTTAATACCATTCTAACTACAACAATCCTACTCAACCAACCTCTTTCCCCTAAGTTTACACAATATAAGGAATGGGAACTCATTCTATGCTTAGTCCCTTAGGCTATCCCCCTTCTCGCCAATGCTATAATTCAGACTAGACTGATAATCTCCACTATTAGTACTAAAAACTTCTCAGTGTAACTAGTTTTTCCATTTTCTATCAACAATTACCTATGCTTGGAAATAACCTATGGGATCATATCACCTTGGTAGAATGCACTTCCCTCTTCCCCAAGATTGAGTGACTACCCTTCCTAAAAGCTTGGATGAGAAAAACACTTGCATGGAGAGGTGTACCTCTCATGAATCTTGGGAAAAGAAAACTTGAGGCATACATGTAACATCCCGCTCTGGCGCACTGAGAACACTTATTATTTGAGAACACTTGCTCGCAAGTGATCTGGACCTTTTGATGTTAGACCTATTATATTTGATTATGATGTGATTGACAGATGACATGTTGTGTTACTATTTGATGT
>JASDQU010736156.1:380483-403992 GCA_032191745.1 Picea mariana
CTCAAGAAGAAAATTTATATTAGGCTATTAGCCTTCAAGAGAAGAAGTCGACCAGAATTAATAATGATATACTGAACAGACACATACCCAGAAGGAGAAGTCGGCCCCAAAAAATTGGTAGGATTACTATAAATACAGGGCGCCAGTTCTCATTTGACAGCATCTCAAAATTGCAGTTTCCCAGTTGGTGCGCACTGCAGTTGCAGTTGGTGCGCAGGTTTGGAGGAGGGTTGCAGGTGCAACTGCAGCAACAACTAGTTTCAGTATTGGCTTGGATATCTCTTGGCTAGGGTTTGGGACTATCTGATCAGCTTTTGTGATGTGCTATCCTTGGGGATTGATGCGTTGCTCCTTGTTTGGCTATATAGCCTAGGGTTTGATTTCGGAGGAATTCTCAGTCAAGGTTAAGGTGCTCGGAGAGAGGCTTCGACCTGTGGTTGGGTGACGAGGGTATCGTCAATGGTAAAATGAGCACACCATATTCTATATTCTAACAATATCTTCCACATGAATTTCAGAAAACAAATCTGAAATGGAGTAGACATCATCTTCAATTAATGGAATACAAATTTCTGCAAATACTTTTGTAGAAGACTCTTCATTATAAGAGGCTTGATCTTCTGATGGATTCTCTTCTGGCTCTATCTGTTCGACCTCCTGCATGAAATCTTTACAATATTATTTATTCCCAAATATAACCTCCAATCTGGTCCATAATTCATTTGGAGTTGATCCTTGTGATTCTTCATATACTTGATGGAAAATTTCGGGAGAAGGAGACATGCCGATACTTCCAATGGCCATATCTTGTCTATTGAGAAAGTCATTTTTCTAATCGACAGAATCAAGCTCTACTTCCATTGCCATGTTTATTTGGTATAAGCCTCTACTTCTGAGAAGAAGTAGAATCTTTGGCTTCCATTCCAAATAGTTATGAGGCGTGAGAACTATTTCCGATGAATAATCCATCTTTTTGTTGTCTTCAATCTTTTGTACCTGCAAAAAATGATTTGGTGTAGCTTTTTCTTAGCAGTCCATTGGCTCTGATACCATGTAAATGTGTTGAACCTGCACATAATAGATCTAGCTAGAAAACACCACAAACATTTGTAGAGAGAAATTAAGAAAGAAGAAGAAAGATAGAAAGAATGGAAGAATTCTCATTAACCGTATTCCACACTCAAAGAGTGAATAATTTACAATAGATATAGGATACATGAGTAACTAATGAGCCATAGTGGTGGTCTAGATTGATCTGGACACACACCAATAGTTACAAGAGTAAACTGCCACCTAGTCTAGTCTCTCAAGCAGTTACGGGAGTGAACTGCCACCTACCTGAGTTAACTAGTCAACTAGTCTTCAGTTAACTGACTAAACAAAGAGTAGTGAGTTGATGATGATCTCAATGTTGCATGGTGACAAAACTAATGCAACATCTAAACTCAACTCAACTAGTCAAACTGAAGTGTCAACTGAAAGAGAATATTCTCCAAGTGGAATATTCTCCCCTAAAATATATGAGACTGGATAATGACTAATTATGACTAATAAACAAGGAATAACCTTAGGAAAAATAAATCCTAGGTGTGTGTGAAGTAACTCCAACAAAGTAGTGGGAGCGCCACCAAGTCCAGGAAATGGTCCTTACGTTGTACACTATGGGTGAATGCGACAAATAACTAACAAGCATCAGGAGACAACTTGACAAGGAATCATAATCAATAGTAGGAATGGGATTTGGTGAAAGGTAATACCAAGAGATGGCCCAATATAAACCAATATGAAGAGGATCAAGGACAGTCTCATGGGAAAGGTATGTTTGACAACCTCAAGGGGGTGTGACAAGGATCAAGAGATTCCCCCACAAGCTTCTCAAGGTTGTAGCGGTCACGTGAATGAAGTGTCTCTTCAAACCTGCTCCTACAAAATAAAATAATGATATCAACCATGAGATCAATACAAGACTTGTTAGTAAAATAAAAAGTTTTCTCTCTGCCTTTAGGCTAATTTACAAGAGAGTTCTTGGTTTATTCAACGATAACATGGTGGTTGTAGATGAGTGTCTTGAAACTAAATGTGTCAAGTCTCAACTCAAAAGAAGGATCATCTAGCATGTGATTTAGACTTAGAGTTAGAAATAGGTGAGTAGAATATTCATGCTAAATCATAAAGATGAAAACATGAAGCACAAACATGCCATTAGGAAGATGCCTACTTTGATTTAGTCAATCAGGACATGAAATAGAACAAACCATGCAGCCACATCAGATCACCAAGCATTTTGGAATCAACAAAAGGTCAGAAGATGACATGTCAATTCTATCACACAAATGTCAACGAAACATCATAGCTCAATAAGCATCTTGAAGACATTTGAAGTCAACAGATTGAAAGGAAAAATCAACACCCATCAAAGAAAATCATCCATCAAGATAAAACCCCCAACTCCCTCAATGTAGGCAAACAAATAGCATTAGGCTCAAGTGGTAGAGGATTAAGCAATAGGATTGAAATTTTAGTAGGGTGACCCTTTGCTTTAGCTTGTAAAAGCAAAAGTAAAGGGGGATTGTTGCAACCACAACAAATGGTGACACACTAGATGGAGTTTTAATTTTCCTTTTTAAATATAAGTTCAATAAACTGCATACATTTTTCCAATAATCATGTGTACCACAATGATGATAAAATTCTAAAAGATATAACCCAATATTTCTAGTACTTGTAATTTAACACACCCTTTTCAAAGAGCCAAATAATGAGATAAATTATTTTACTCGTTGCATACTTTATATTAGCTTTGGTTCAACCATGGGTTTTCACTTTTGTTAACAAGCAAACATCTACATAAGTGTGTTCCTCATCTCTCTTTTCCTGGCATTCCTTCGTTGCCATCGAGAGTCCATAGTCCTGAGGAAGTTGCCTCGGTACCAGATAAGCATAGTCCCGCTGCCAACATGAATTCATAGCTTTGACATGTTTACTTGTACTTTCCACACTATTAATAGTGATTTCAACTTCCCTTTTTATTCCAGATTATGCTCACCATTTTAGATTTTAGATAGAGATATGCATATGCACATAGGGTGTGAAGGAAGCGGGGTAATGCGAGAGTTTCTTTGATTTGTTGAGTGGATGTTATGCATTTTAGTTTAACCCACAGGTTTTTCCAAAAACCATCACGGTATTGGCCATTTTATTAATGTGAAGTGAGTGGATCTCAAAGAAAAATATAGATAAACAATTTCCTATACTTATAGATTATCGTGGTATGCTCAACATGCACATGTGTTCCACCAAAAGTATCATTCCATACCTACAACTGAGAACTTTATAAATATTCATTTAGATATTTAAAGAGTAATCCTTAAGGAGGACTAAGAAGTCAAATCATCTTGGGGAAATACCAACTATCAAATCAAAAGATGGAAGGAATCTGTATAAACAAAAAGAAAAAATGAAATCAGAAGTGAATTCATGAAAATAAAACTTAACTAAAAGAAATTTGTAGCTAGAATTGTAGGAGTTACTTCACATACACCTAGGAATTTTTTTCCTAAGGTTTTCCTTTTTTATTAGTTATAATTAGTCATTATCCAGTCTCCTATATTTTAGGGGAGAATATTCCACCTAGAGAATATTCTCTTTCAGTTGACACTTCAGTTTGACTAGTTGAGTTGAGTCTAGATGCTGCATTGGTTTTGTCACCATGAAACATTGGGATCATCACCATGCTAATGTGCACTTTCCTTGGGATCATCATCAGACTGGTGCATTACCCTTGATTCCTTGATCTACTCCTCACTACACTCTATTCATTCAGTTAACTGAAGACTAGTTGACTAGTTAACTCAGCTAGGTGGCAGTTCACTCCTGTAATTGCCTAAGAGACTAGACTAGGTGGTAGTTCTCTCTCATAACTGCTAGTGTGTGTCCATATCACTCTAGACCACCACTATGACGCATTGGTTCTCCTCTAGTGTGCAGTGGTTGATTTATACAATGTATATCATGTGTAAATTATTCATTATTCATAACGATTAATGAGAATTCTTCCATTCTTTCTCTCCTTCTTCTTCTTTATCATTTTCTCTCTGCAAATGTGTGTATTATTTTCTAGCTAGATCCATTATGTGTAGGTTAAACACATTCACATGGTGTCAGAGCCAACAGACTACTAAGCAATAGCTACACCAAAATGTTTTTGCAGGTACAAAGATTGAAGACATCGAAAAGATGGACTTCCAAAAAGAATTCATTCTTACACCTTACAACTATTTTGCATGGAAGGAGAAAATATCCATACATCTCCAAACCAAAGGGTTGTACAGGTTAACCTTGAATACCGATATAAAACTGACATCAACCATAGAAAAATCCAAGTACTTAAATCGCATGGATGAGGAACTCGAAACAATTTGCAATCTTATTTCTCTCGATCTCCTTTTTCACATATCTTCCTGTAAGACTCCCAATGAAGCTTGGACCACCTTGGAAGGGATCTTTTGAAAAAATGATGAGATGAGGGGACACATGCTGGAGTTGGAGCTCTCACATTGGATCCAAAAATCTTTGACAATATCCAAGATTTCTTTACAAAATTCAAGGATTTACTGTCGCAACTCAAAGCTTGCAGGGTTGATAAATTGAAGGAGGAGAAATAAATGGTTCTCACCATTATCTCCAAGCTTGGTCCTGAATTATCTGTATTTGTATCCACATTCCATTATGTCATATTTGCCTTTGGAGCCACCTAGAATATTCCTTCTCTTGAGGACTTTATCGAATCCCTAACACAAGAGCAAACCAAGCTCATCAACATGGGCACAATCAAAGGCCCAAAGGCGCATCCACTTACTGTGCAAGATGGTAGCCATCAATATCAGAAATATAAATATAAAGACAAAATGAAATCTCATGCACATCCGAAGAAGGAAGGGTACACAAAACCCTTCACCGATGCCTCCAGATCCAATGGGGGAAAGGGAAGAAAAGGGAAGAAATGCACATACTGTCACAAAGGATTCCATCTAGAATCTGCATGCATGCAAAAAAAAATAGATCTAATGTCTCAAATACTTTAGAAAAAAAACCTTGGAGATCACATCCTCGAGGGTGCCAAGAAGAATAAGCCAGGAGATATGAATCCCAAGAAAGACAATTCTAGCCATGCCTTGATTGACATCAAATCCTCTCCCGATGCTTGGACCGTAGATTCAAGAGAATCAAATCACATGGCTGCCTCAAAAGCAGCCTATTCTTCATTGGATGCATGGAAAGGTCCTCCTATTCTTATGGGGGACAACTCTTCTGTCGAAGTCATCGGAAAAGGAAGGATTGAACTCACCAATGGAAGTTTCGAGAATGTGTTGCATGTTCCCAAACTTTCTGTCAACCTTATCTCCATGTATTAGATGACGAATTTTGGCACTGGAAATAAATTCATATTCACACCAAATTTCATGGACATCTACGACATGCAAACCAACTCCAGGGTTGCTACCGGTGAGGTAAATCATCAGTCTAAATTGTATACTTTTTCTGAATTCATTGAACCTGATTCTGCTTTACTTCTTACTCATGCTGATGAGAATAGTAGGATATGGCACGAAAGGTTTGGAAATTTGAATTTCAAATACATGCAACAACTTAGCAAGAAAATATTGGTTGATGGTCTACCAAAAATCCATTTCTCCAAGGGAGTATGTGAGGGATGTGTTCTCGGAAAACACCCTCAAGAGAAATTCGACAAAGGAAAGTCTCAGAGAGATTCTGCACCTTTAGATCTGATCCACAATGATCTTATGGGTCCTTTTGCACATCCATGTATCAACAAAGCGAGGTTTGTTCTCATTTTTGTTGATGATTTCTCATGTTTTACATGGATCTACTTTCTCAGGAAAAAATTCGAGGTCTTTCAACACCTCAAATATTTCAAAGCCTTGGTGGAGACATAGTTTAGAAAGAAGATCAAAGTCCTCTGAAATGATAATGGGGGAGAGTATGTAAATCATGAGATCCATAATTTTTTCCATGAGGCAGAGATTTAGTTGCAGCACACAGTTCCCTATACTCTGCAACAAAACATAGTTGTTGAGCAGAAAAAACAGATCTCTAAAGGAGATGGCATCTTTCATGCTGCATGCAAAGTCACTATGACAAAGACTATGGGCTGATGCACTTAATTGTGCAACATACATCCAAAATATATCTCCCCATAGATCTATCAAGGATAAGACCCCCTACGAGGCTTGGAGCAGCCTCAAACTGGAAGTGACCCACTTTCACATTTTTGGTTCACATGCATGGGCCCAAATTCCCTTGAAAAGAGGAAGGCACTTGATCCAAAGAGCACTGAGTGTATTTTTGTTGGATACCTCGACGATGTGAAGGGATATGGGATTATTGATATTTCCTCAGATCAGCTCATCATTGAGCGTAGTGTCCAATTTGAGGAAAGTGTCTCACATGTACCTCAACAACCTCATGTAGACACTTTCATTCTTCCACTTGTCCGATATTATGAGAATGCACATGCCGAATCTTCCCCAGATGAGAGTTTTGATTCAAAGGACTCAGACGATTTAGATACAGAGTCAGTATAGTCAGATGCAGAGTCAGAGCATCCAGATGCAGTTGCAGAGCCAGAGCAGAGGCCCAAGTGGGCACAGACTACTCTTTAGGATGCAGGGGATATCATTGGTGATCCTACTGATACTAGGAGGACTCGATCTGATTTCGAGGACCCTCATGTTGTAATCACTACCACTGAACCATTTCCCTCCAAGCATATTTTCTTGGTTCAGTCTTCAGATCCACAATCTTATGGCGAGGCTGCTAGAAATCCCTTTTGGGAATCCACCATGCAGGAGGAGTACAAATCCCTCCTCGAGAACCAGAATTGGGATCTGGTTCCCCTTCCTTCTGGGAGGAAACTTGTAATATGAAAATGGGTCTACAGGACTAAGAGCACAACAGATGGACAAAATAGCAGATACAAAGCTAGGCTTGTCACGAAAGGATTTCAACAGGTTCATGGTATTGACTATGACGAGACCTTCGCTCCAGTAGCGAAGATGGATTCCATATGATTGATACTTGCCATTGTAGAATCCAAGGGATGGGAAGTCCATCATATGGACGTGAAGAATTCATTTCTTCATGGTGATCTCTCCGAGGAGATCTACATGGAGCAACCCTAAGGATTTATGAAGGACTCATATTTGGTCTGTCGATTGAAGAAGTCTCTTTATGGCCTCAAGTAGGCTCTGAGGGCATGGTATGCCAAGATGGACTCCTACCTATTGTCACAGAACTTTTTATGTTGTAAATCAGACCCGAATGTCTACATGCTTAGGACAGTTGATTCACTTCTACTTTTAGTTTTGTACGTTGATGATTTTTCGATCACCAATTGCTCAACTTCAACAATTGCTGTATTCAAGAGGATACTACATGATAGGTTTTTGATGACGGACATGGGTCCTCTACACTTCTTCCTTGGACTCGAGATCAATCAGGGTGCATCAGGCATCAAACTGTCTCAGGCCAAGTATGCACGAGATCTCCTTGAGATATTTCACATGACAGACTGCAAGTCTTCTTTGACTCTTTTCCAATCAGGAGTCAAACTTGAGGATGGTAGGGAGACTCCACTGGTTGACAACACACTGTACAGACAACTAGTGGGGAGATTTTTGTATTTCACACACTCCAGACCAGACCTCTCCTATGCAGTTGGCACAGTTTCAAGGTTCATGCAGGAGCCGCATGAGCTACATTGGAAAGATGCAAAGTGTATCCTTTGATATGTACATGGATCCATCACCTTTGGGATCCATTATATAGTAGACTATACATTAGATCTCATCGGTTTTACTGATTCTGACTGGGCTGACGATAACATTGATCGCAAGTCCACATATGGTTACTCACTCAGTCTTAGTTCCGGGCCTATATGCTGGTCGATCAAGAAGCAAGCTTCCATTTCTCTATTTTCAGTTGAGGCAGAGTACATAGGAGTATTTAACATAAACATTCAGGCTATGTGGCTACAACATTTTCTCACTGAGTTGGGCATTCATTTTCATCGATCGATTGTCATCTGGTATGAAAACCATAACACTCTGAAGTTTTACAGAGATCCAGTTCAGAGGCAGTGGATGAAGCACATCGAGATCCACATACACTACATCCAGGACTTAGTACATGAGGGGATCATCTACCTACAATTTTTTTCTTCACTAGAACAAATGACAAACATATTCACCAAGACCTTCACTGAGCAGAAGTTCCATTCTTTGCGAAGTCGTCTTGGAGTGAAGGACACAATTTCCTAACAACTGTAGTTCTTCTTTTTACATACATTGTACCTTTAGGGGGGGTTTTCCCATGAGGTTTTCCCTCTTTCCTCACTTTATTTCAGTGTATGTTTTGTATTTGGGTACCTAACATGGCCTCGTTGTTGGGACCCATTCTTTATTTTCACCATAGTAATGTTCAGGGGGGGTGTTGGAGTTACTTCACACACACCTAGGATTTATTTTTCCTAATGTTTTTCCTTGTTTATCAGTCACAATTAGTCATTATCCAGTCTCCTATATTTTAGGGGAGAATATTCCACCTGGAGAATATTCTCTTTCAGTTGACACTTCAGTTTGACTAGTTGAGTTGAGTCTAGATGCTGCACTAGTTTTGTCACCATGCAACATTGGGATCATCACCATGCTAATGCGCACTTGCCTTGGGATCATCACCATATTGGTGCATTACCATTGATTCCTTGATCTACTCCTCACTACACTATGTTCAGTCAGTTAACTGAAGACTAATTGACTAGTTAACTCAGCTAGGTGGAATTTCACTCCTGTAACTGCTGGTGTGTGTCCATATCACTCTATACCACCACTATGGTGCATTGGTTCTCCTCCAATGTGCATTGGTTGAGTTATACAAAGTATATCATGTGTAAATTATTCATTATTCATAATGGTTAATGAGGATTCTTCCAATCTTTCTCTCCTTCTTCTTCTTTCTCATTTTCCCTTTGCAAATGTGTGTAGTATTTTCTAGCTAGATCTATTTTGTGCAGGTTCAACACACTTACAAGAATATTATTCATCAAAAGGATGAAAATTGAATGAAAAAGATAAGAATATAACCTAATAGAAAGTAATAAATCTGGCGACAGTAACAGAGAAAGCGTTTTCAGTGAAATATTGGAAAAGAAACCAAGGGAAATAACCAATCAAGAAAATTTAACCATTCAACATCAAGCCCAATGAAAACATTCCTAGAGTTTTTGATCGGAAATGAAGAACAAACCAGATTACAAGAATAGATGATCCAGTGAAAGAGATTTGCAACACAATTCTCCAATCCAATTGTCACATCCAATTTTCCTTTCATTTAATGCAATAAAACGATCATCTGGGACTATATCAGAATGGTTTAATGTAGATGCTCAATCAAATCATATTTTCAAAAACTAATTATATTAAACATTCTACAAACCCATAAACTCTCAAGATTTCATAACATAGCAATTCCTTTGCCATTTTGAAAATGTTGAATTCTCAATAACATAAATTACATTTCATATTTTTCACCCAAATGACATTTTCTCTTTTCCATAAAAGATCATCATTAATACCAAAGATTCATTCTGATAATGCAAAGAGATATTACAGCGATGGAGGTTATTAAAATGACTCCAAACAATGACTAGATTAGAAAACAATATGATAATAAATGAATGAGAATATATTTATGATCATCTATTGAGTTGGTGACAATCTTGGTTTATCAATAAAAAAATGTCACAAAGGAATCTCAAGCAACCAAGTTAGATTAACACTTCCCTAAGTTTCTTTCATTTTAAGAGAAAAATCCTGAGTTGTTGATTATACAAGCCATTTCCCAACCTGCATAACAACATAGAATGGTGTGATCAGCTCTTAGACAGTTCGAGAATAATTCTTCCTCTAAATGACTGACTTATTGGAATGAAATTAAACTAAAAGAAAGTGAATATCAAAATAAAACTAATCCTAGGAAAAACATGCTAGGCTAATGTAAACTTAAACTATGTGGGTTGTCATAAAACTGTGTAAATGACAATGTTGTCATCAAGTATTCATTCATTGTTCATTCAACCAAATTTCACAGCCTTCTTCTTGAGATATGAGCACTATGTGCTTTCCCTCAATATTATTTTCACCAAAAGACTTAGTGTCATGATTATTGTGAGATTTGGATCTCTAGACACAATGTATTGTTACTAAAATCAAAATCAATCAAATTAAACAAATAGGACCATTAAACTCCAATTTCATTTATCTTCTAAAGATACCAATCCACCAACAAACATTAGTCATAAAAATATGATTCAAATATTATCATCATTACACCCCCAAAGTATGTGTTTTCTCTGATTATGGATGACACTGATGTGAAACATTAGCATTATCATCTTCAGCCTTGTGAGAGGCAAGTGGAAATCATTATGAAAAGGGAACAATTAAAATACTCTTAAAGGGTATAAATGATCTCAGGTCATACCCTAGATGGAGTGACTTCCCGAACTCAAATGAAGATACAATTAGAAATTGAAATTGAATGAAGTGATTAGGATCATATTTCTAATTGGTGATAATCTTGGTGTGATGGGAAAGTCCATGAAATTGATAGCTCTAGTTCTCAAGAGTGTTTCAATTAGAAAAATTATACATTACACTTCCTTGATATTACATATCGCATAGAATAAGATGAAAGTGAAATGAAAAGGAAGAGTGTATATCTTGTCTCTCAACTAGATAGGTTTTCTATTTAAAAATCATGAGACATATAATCCGAAAAACGAAAATAGAAAGCTCATGAGTACAAGGGATCAAAAGAAGATATTATGACATAACCCAATTGTGCTTCCCTTTCTAAGTTATGAATCATATAAGTTTTGGTTGAAGGAGCATTGAAGAATGTGGGGATCAATAGATCGATGAGTTACAACCCCCCAAAGGAATTCACATCTTGAATATTATTATCATGGTCAATATCAAAATAGATGTTGAGAACTCAAAATTAAATGCCTTGAAAGTTGTCTTGACATATTCCATTAATATACTTACAACTCTCAAGTATTTGAATGGATTCAACATGACATAAGTGTGCGGCTCTCATCCATGATAAAAATAATATTACTTAAGAATGCAACCATAATGAGTGACCCAAAACCCAAAGGATGGAAGATACCTTAAAAGAAAATATTGGGTCTAAAAATACATCGAATTGACAATGTTAGGATTGAGTCCTTAGTTGACCAGTGATTTGGGGAATAAAATGATTGGTTCCAAAATAATTTTCTAAAGAAGATATCAACAAAATATTTAAATAACCATGCTATCCAGAATTGTCAAAAAATACATCTAGAGAGTGTGAATGAATGTCTCTTGTTGTTGTGTATGAGATGAAGCTTGGGTGAAGAGAGTTGTAAGATAATAGATGAAAATATTCCTTGAAAAACTAACTAAACAGAGCATAATATATATGAAACTAGTGCCTAGAAATTAAAACAAAAAGTGCTAACAGAAAATAACTCAAACGAAATAAAAAATTAGCTAAGCTTGTTATGCTAAAAATGTCTATGTAGAAAATTCATGTTGGTTGAAAGTAATCGAAGAAAAAGTCAACTGGGAAAGACACCATTTGGAAAACTCCAAAACCAAGGAAAAATAATATTCTAAAGAGATTCCAAGGAGTCGGAGTGCCTTGGATTGTAGATAGGAAGATTTTAGTCACTCAAATTTTCATTTTACTATGTGTGGGACATCAAGCCCAAAAATCATAACAATATCAATTAAACAAACTTTTCCAGATCAAAATAATGTTGATGTGAATAAGGGGAAAATATGAGTGCCCATTTTCATTACAAAAGGGATCAAATAATATCTTATTTAAAAAAAAAATCCCACTTGCAAGATGCCACAATGCATTGAAAATGATTTGGCACAGTGATCATGCATAAAATCAATAATCTGAAAATTACCCAACACATAGAAAATTTGAGAATGAAATGAAGTAAAATTTCCCCAAAATTAAAATTAGATTGAAAAATCCAATCAAGGGAAAATTAGTGGGGAGGCCTTCTATTTGTTTCCACCTTTGTTGATGATTGATGTATTGTTCAGCCAACAATAAGTAAAAGAAAATAAAAATAGATAACTAATTAAACAACTAGGAAGCAAAGGTAATGCTATGCAAGAAAAAGACATCAACCTATTCTACCCTACTCCTATTCTACGCTACAAAGGATGAAAAATAAACTATGTAAATTCATAATGCCAATGTAGCCATTTGTGTAATCCCAAGCCCGCAAACATACGTTCAAGACAAAATATTAAAGACATAATTCGGAATAAAGACAAAGTAAAAGTGGAAAAAATTGAAGAATGATAAAATCTATTCACTGTATTAAATATGTGACAATGATAACTCATGGGAACGTTAGAAGAATATGATTTCTCCAGCCATTCTTCAATTCTATCATAAAATATACCATTACTACCATAGGATTGATAGAAGGGATTCAATGGAAAGTAACACACCAGATTAGAACCGTGCATAGAATTCATGTGAAGTGTGCTCGGTGAGAGAATCACCATGCCAATAAAGTTGTTTATCCTTGAAGACAAGACAAAAGAATAAGGGCCTAACATAACCATTGGAATAGACCAAAATGCCTCATTATCTTGGCAAGCCTCCCTGGACTCATACTTCAAGTAACCATCAACTTGAGACAAATTAGTTGAAACAAATGATCTACATGGGCTACTTTCCACCATGGCGTGAGAGATAATTTCAAAAAAATGGTGAGATCTACTAGTATCAACAATATCAAGTACAAGGTTACTTGAACAAGAAGCTTCTCTACTAATCATAAATGAAGATGAAAATGGAGAAGACATGGTCTGATACACATATTGTAAAACATTCCCTTCATCCCATGAGAAAGGTTGATAAGGATTGGTTGTGATTAGTTCATGGGAAGAGGCCTTATCTTCTCTATCTTCCATATGCACATCACCACCATCAAGTAATTCAAAAGGGGTAATCCCCTTTGATTTTATTTGACATAACAATGGGTGGATTCCTGCAAAATAAAATCATTAAAGAGATCATGATACAAACAACAATAAGTGGCAAAATTGAGAGAATTAAAAGCCTCTCTAGAACAATAATTTTTTTCAGAAAGTGACTCCCTGAATGGTATTTCCTTCTCATTAAGAATATTTGTGATTGATTGTGGGTCGATAGGTATTATAGTAGGCATGGTTTCACAATCAACATGTTCTTCCTTAAGATGATTTTCCTCTTCCAAGCAAAAAGTGGATTGTTGTGATAAAAGAGGTCTGTCTTGTATGTTTATTTCTTCTCCTTGAGTGAAATGATCAACATGGTTGTTTTGCTCCTGCACGATATGAGAATTTGGAATATATTTCATAGAATACTCATGGTTAGAAGTGGGGATAAAATCAAAAGAATCCTCAGAATGAGAAGTCTCAATAAATAATCCACCAACAATAGGAAAACATTGTTGCTTTATATTAGTTATACATGGAGAATTTGTAACAATGGGACAATCCAATTTAGAAGGAACTAATTCCAAATTATCCATGGGTAAGGAATAATTCATTTCACGAGTGTCTAGATATTCTTCATTAGCAAAATTATCAGCATTCAAGTCTCTCCCCATAGTTTCCTCTTTCATTTCTTGTGATGGGCAAAAAGAGAAAGGATAATGAGATCCTGACATAATCATCGGTGTGACCCGAAGTATCCCATTATCAACAAGAAAAGCCTCCTCTTGGTCAACTACAAAAAAATATGAACTTGAATTTACCACACAAGAGGTCTCTTTTTCGTCACAAAGGGAGAAAGGGGGATGGAGTGGTGGGAGGATACACATGCTTCTTCCAAAAGAAAAAATTATATCTGATATATATCCCCCATAGTAAAGAAATATCCAGACATATAAATTCCATCTAAACAATTATCATTTTCATCATTTTCTTTTAAATCCAAATCAACATGTGAGGAAATATTAAAATGTGATTTAGATTTTTCATCCATTGATTTGTGTGTTTCATTAATAAGAGAAACTAAATAGGAAATAAAATAATTCGTAGAGGGCCCGTCATCCAAAGGAAACCTAGAACAAAGATAAGTAAATTTGATAACAAAATCTTGAAGAGATTCATCCTCGTTCTTCCTAAGTTTTAAATTTCTTCACACAATTGATCATAATCATAATTCTTAGGAAAATTTAAAAATTTATGCATAAATTGTTCCCATTTGTGAATAGAGGCAACCGACAAACTCTCACACCAACTTTTGACCCGTCCTGAAAAAGTGAGAGTGAACAACCTAAAAATGACATATCCATCAGTAATATTGTGAGAACCACAAAATTTCCAGAATTAAAAAGCATGTTCAGATGCAAAGATTTCACTCTCACCATCAAATCTAAGTTGCGACAAGAAATGTTAAATCTTTCTAGGAGGTTTGGGAGGTATAGTACCAAAAAAACACCTCCATAAAGGGATATGAGATGGAGCCATCAATAAATTAAAACAAAAATGAACAATAATGACTTCACAGGCTCAGCTTGTCATTTGTCCCTCCTAGTGCCATTTATTTTACGAATCTGAATGGCCTGTCAAGCATATGAGGTAGAAATCTCGATGGTAGGTCCCAATTAGAGATACTCTCATTTGGTGTAGCGTTTCCTATGATTTTATGGGCCTCGTCATCACTCAGAATTAAAATAAATGAAAGGGGAAAGACAACAGACTGCCCTCCAAAGAGTTCTAAATAATCCTAAGGCTAATCTAATTGTAAGCAAACTATTCTAATCTTAACTAATTCTAACCTATCCCAGGAGAAAAACTAAAAGAATGAGTACAAAAAAATACCTAATACCATCAGAACCAAAAATAACTCATGTATTCTAATGATATGTGAAAACAACAATGCTACAGATATACAGACAAATAGTTGAACAATACATCTGTAACATAATTCTTGTACCCACAAGGAAACACGTGACAACATAAGAAAACAAAACATAGTGCAAAAATAGTTCATACAACATAATCCTATCTACTCAGCTAGAAGATAAATGCATAAAGAATAGTCTCTACTGCATTCATCAAAGCCACAAATTTCTGAAATGCCTCCTTCCTTTTATTACTCAAAAGTAATAGTACCATCTTTTTTTACAATGGGAAAAAGTCAATTCTCTATGCTATGAGTTCTCTTTTATAAGATGAGAGAGAGACTCCTCATTCTCATGACCTTTCATTTCTTTTTCCTTACGTTTTTTTTTCTCACATTTCAAAAATGAATATGCGAGTTTTACAAAGAGAAGTTGAATAGACTCATGAGTGATCACTTTCTCCCTCATGAAGTTTGCAAATGATATTCGTTTAAAAAAAAACATTGATTCTGTCCATTGGTGTTATCTTTTGTTCCTCAAAAGATTCTGGGAATTTCTGGCTTCTTCTCCTTTGTCTCATCTTTCTAACGAGCTTTTGTTTTTCTGATTTCATTTCTTGTAGCTCAAGATATGATTGTTTGAAGTCTACATATCTGGTTTTTCATCTGAAATCGGGTTCCACTTGTGTTTTACATTTTTGGACCTTTTCTTATCAGTGTCATCCAAAACTTGTTATCTTAGCCTATTATTCACTCCTCCGTATTTCCATCAAGCCCTCCTGGGACTAATTTTGTTTCCCATGGCTCCAGACATGATTGTTTGAAGATGGTATGGCCAAATTTCCCCCCAAATCTGTGGGTGTATGTTTTCTATGTGTTATGATGTCTTTTGTCATATGTTCGGCATGGATACTTGTACCAATGTGTTCCTATGTCTGATACCTTTCGAATGAGGTATCATAGGCCTCATTCTCACACATGTAGCAAAAGTTATAGCCATTTAAAAATTGTCACTCAACAATTATTGATCAAGCACGTGGGTTAATTTGGACCATTGATTTTTGAACCGACAAAAAGAGGAATCCTGCATAAGAGATCGACACTTAGTGATTAGATAGATTAACCCCTATGGATAGTTTGGTTAAGAACACAAGCGGAATGGGACCCACGACTAGTAGCATAATTTTCTCTAATTTTCTTTTTTTTTTGAAATTAGGAAAACAATTAAAAATGAAATATAATACAATGAAAAAAAAATTACTTACATTATTTACAAAGTTAAAAACAAAATTTACCCTTAATTAATCAAAAATAAAATTTACTAAAATTACCCTCCCCCCGTTGGATTTAAACATGTGACCTCCGAGGACGAAACACATGTTTAAACCATTAGGCCCATTCATATTTGTTGTTCATCTGATTTGCAAGAAACTGTACATTCATGAAAAACCAAAATTGAAAATAAAAAATAAATTAATAATAATAATAATAAAATATCAGATAAAATAAATCAATAAAAATAAAATAATAAAAAATATTAAATAAATGAAATAAACACAACATATATAGAAAAGATAAATTAAGAAATAAAAAATTATAATTAAAAAAAAATAATAAGAAAAAAAATAATATACAACCCCCCCTCATCGTTAGGATTATCCTATGAGTTCACACTCCACACTGCTCCATTCTCCGATGATCCAATATCCTTATTATTGATGTATTTCATGCTCCACTCTCTCGACGACTCCATTTTCAACACTTCATTCCCGACGATCTGATCACCCTCACATCATATATTAAATTTCTTATTCAATATTATTTTAATCACATCCTCGTCGGGGTTCATTAGTAGGTAAATGTGGAAATCCTTTGTGAAATCATCGATCATACACCCTCCCTTTGCACATTTTTCAATTATTATTCAATTAATATTATAATAATATATGGTCATCATTGTTTTATGTGTATGGTTGTGGTCGAGATTTTGGTAAGGGACGTGAGGTAAGTCTAGTGAATTCTCCAAAATTCCCGACGATGATCATTCCACTCAAACTCGTTTTCATGAGAAATAAAAATAATATTATAATATGCACATTTTTCCATATATTAATTAAAATATTTATGATGTGTCATATGGTTCAAAGTTTCAAGGCATTTAAGGGATAAGATTTGAAATACAAGTTAATGAAAATAATCTCCAGAAATCCCTGGAAAATAGGAAATCCTTATTTTCTAAGAAATCCCTAGAAAATCGGAAATCCTTATAAAATATGGGAGTCCTAGAAAATAGGACATGTGGAATACGTTTAGGTTTAGGTGGGAAAGGGGAAAATAAAAAAGGTAAAATATATACAATTTAGGTTTATGTAAAAAGTAAAAAAAAAAAAAAAAATGAAAAATGAAATGAAAATCATGAAAATTTGATTATCTATCTATCTATCTATATATATATATATATATATATGACATTCATTTATGAGAAAATATGTACATGTTAAATAGTGAAAAAATGGTTAGTTCATTATTCATACTTGGTTAACAAAAATAATTAAAAGTACAATAAAAATACATTAAATAAAATACATAAAATATGAATATTTACAAAATAACAAAATAAAATAAAGTAAAAACAAAATAAGTTAAAATTGAAATAAAAATCAAACAACATAAAATATATATACAAAATTAAAATAAAATATTTATAAACATTATTTACAAACATTAATAAAATAATATAATAACAAGTTGGGAAAATTAGTAGCAATTAGAAAAGTCAAGGTTCGATGTCCCCTAGGTTCTACTAGTCGGGGTTTCGCACCTAGGGGTCAAAATTAAGAAAAAGGTGTATAGGGTAGGATTCATGAAACCAAATGCTGTGGAGAGGAGTGAGGACATATGTGATCGAGGATGTGGCAATTCGACTGAAATGAAGGGAAAGCGATGAAGAAGAAAGGATGATGCTTCATGTGATGATTTAACATTGCGAGTAGCGACAAGTAGAAAAAGGAAGATCAATGCTACCTGAACATACAAAACAAGCTAGTCCACTCAATATGCGCATCTTAGAGGGAGGACATTCTTAGATCGCAAGGAGTGAGAGCGCCACCAAGTACAATAAAAGGCCCTTATGTCAGACACTATGGGTGAATGTGATAGATAACTAACAAGCATCGGGGACAAATCTCCAAGGAATCATAATCAAGAGTAGGAATGGGCTTTGGAGAAAGATAAGACCAAGAAAGGGCCCAATATAAACCAATATGACGAGGTTCAAGGATAGGCTCACGAGAATGGTGGGTTCGACAGCCTCATGGGATTTGGACCTCAAGACAACTGTAAGTGAAGGTAATCTACTTCCGAAAAAGGAGAAGCTATGGAAATAATCAAGGTCAAGGGTGTGGAAATGGATCAAGAGATTCCCCCACAACCTTCTCAAGGCAGGAGTGGTCACGTGAATGAAGTGTCACTTCAAACCTGCTCCTGCCAAAAAAAAAGAATGATATCAGTCATGCTATCAAAAGAAGACTTGTCGGTAAAATAAACAATCTGCTCCCTGCCTTTAAGATAATTTACAAGAGAGTGATTGGTTTATTCAACGATAACATGGTGGTTGTAGATGAGTTTCCTGAAACTACATGTTCCAAGTCTCAACTCAAAACAAGGATCATTTAGTGTGCAATTTAGACTTAGAGTTAGAAACAGGTGAGTATAATATGCATGCTAAATCATAAATATGAAAACATGAAGCACAAACATGGAATCGGGAAGATGCATACTTTGATTTAGTCAATTGGGACATGCAATAGAACAAAACATGCAGCCACATCAGATCACCAAGCATTTCAGAATTAGCAAAAGGTCAGAAGATGACATGTCTATTCTATCACACAAATTCCAATGAAACATCATAGGTCAATAAGCTTTAAGAAGACATTTGAAATTAACATATCGAAAGGAAAAATCAACACCAATCAAAGACAATCATTCATCAAGATAAAACCCCCAACTCCCTCAATGTAGGAAAAAAGATAGCATTAGTCTCAAGTGGTAGAGGGTTATGTAATAGGATTGAAATTTTAGTATGGGTCCCCTTTTCTTTAGCTTGCAAAAGCAAAAGTAAACAGGGGGTTTTGTGGCCACAACACATAGGAAAGCCAATAAAGACTCTGGCACAAAGTAAGAAACTACTGCTAGACAAGTGACATCATCTACATCCCATAGCAGAAGGGATGAGTGTGGGAATGATAGACAATAAATAAGTATGAGAATATGTCATCATTCCCCAGAGAAATCCACTAGAAGAGATTGTGTGAGTTTAGGTCCAGGTAGAATCCCAAGTGTGTCTTATGTCAAGAGACAGAGGAGAAGACCCAAGGAATTTTTTTTTCAAGGTGAACTCGGGAAAATAAAGCCACCAACTTTTGATGGTGAGCATAAAAAGGGAGAAGAGGCCGAGGCATGGTTGTTGGGAATGAAGAAATATTTTCAGCTGCATGATTATCCCTCAAGGTTAGAAACAAGAATTGCAATCTACCACTTGCAAGGAAAGGCGACCATGTAGTGGGATCAACTTAAGAAAGACAAAAAACTTGATGAGAAGAGGGTCTCATGGAGGAAATTCAAAGGATATTTCTAAGATAAATATTTGTCAGAGCATTACTATGAAAGGAAGATGAAATAGTTCTTTGAACTCAAGTTGGGAAGAATGACAATGGATGAATATGAGAAAAGATTCTTTGAGTTGTTACAGTATGTGGTCTTCATAAAGGATGAGAAAGTAAAAATACAAAGTTTTATGAGTAGGTTACCCTCCTTCTACAGTTAAAAGATACAATATGATAACCTCGGGACCATGAAGGTGTTGGACACAACTACCACACTTAGAGGGGGGGGTGGGGGTGAATGAGTGTGGGGATCTTTTTCCCAAAACTTCCCTCTTACACAAAAACACTTTAGTTAAAATTCAACATTTTCTCATTACTCATTGCTGTCATTTATAATAAGTTAGATGTGAATACATATCAGCAACATATATCAACAACATATCATCAACAAATCATCTCCACAAGGAACACACAGAACACAAGATGTATGTACAATTTTTCTTTTTATTATGGACTTCAATCCGGGGGTTTTTTAGCAACAATTGAATAGAGTACAACTCTACAAGAGCACCAACTCTATATGAAAGAATCAGCTTACATTATCAACACCAACTGAGATGAGGCAACAATCCTCAACATATATCAATCTGTCAACATAAACAAGTGCATCAACCATGCACCAACCTGTGGCAAACAACCTATAATCAACTTGTACCATAAACAAGTGCATCCAACCATGTACCAAATATATACCAATCATGTGTCAACTACTCATCAACAATGAATCATCAATATNATATTTACCAACATCATCAACTATACACCTCATGTATGTGCCAACTCATCAACTGCTTGTCTCAACCATGACTAGTTTTGGATTAGTCAACAACCCCAACTTGAAATAATCATAACTTTGTACCTGTAATGAATAAAGATCTGAAACTGATACATAATGTTCTTCAGTGTGTTTTATGCAATTAATCCAGGTGGAACTACTTGGAACCTCTCATAAAAGGAGTTATAGAAAAAACAATTACCTTGCTGAATTCTGGCTTATTCTAGAGAGCGACCTTGTAGAGTGTGCCCCACAAAAAATATTTGTTGAATCAATATGAAACTATTACAAAGCATAATATAGACTATACTCTAACCAAAACATTTTGTTTCACTAAATTTGGATCTGTTATGAAGAAGTTATGATGTTTTTACCCGAAACACCTGTATTTGACTAGTTTTAGGACTAGCCATAAACCCTAGTTTCCACGGAGTGTAACTCAAAAAATACAATGACCCACAAGATTAATTTTTTATCAAAGATACTTGGGTATGTTTTCTCAATGGCATAACAATTTCACGGTCTGAATCATTACAGAAAAAAAGTTATAGCGAAAATGGTGAGATGACCTGTAAATAACATACCTTAGAAAGCATCATCAAAACAATTTATCCTCCTTTCAATTTTAGCCCTCTTTTCTTCACCTTCCTTCTGAAATTCAGCTTAGATATCCTTGGTTGCCTCATTCACCTGTATATATTCAATATTCTCAAGTGTTCCACACTGAAAATGCTCAAGAAGCTCTCACAAGAAGCTCTCCATCAATACTCCAAAAGATATTCTCACAAGAAGCTCTCCATTGATCCACAAAAAGGATGATATACAAGAGACCATTGCTATCTTATTTATACTTTCATCCTCTAGGTCACTTAACCCATTTTTAGGTCACTTAACCCATTTCTAGGTCACTTAACCTATTTTTTTTATTTTAGGGTTAACCACTTTCCATAAATGGAAATTTCTCCAATATTTTATCATTTAAATATTCCTTCTTGTTTTTCTCATCTTACTTTATCATTTCTTGATTTTTTCACTTCTCTTTATTATTTAAATAATCCACATTGAATTTATCACCTTACTTTATCATTTAAATAATGATTTCTTCTTTTAGGTCACTTAACCCATTTCTAGGTCACTTAACCTATTTTCCTTATTTTTAGGGTTAACCACTTTCCATAAATAGAAGGCTCTCCAATACTTTATCATTTAAATATATTTTCTTGATTTTTTCACCTTACTTTATCATTTCTTGATTTTTTCACTTCTCTTTATTATTTAAATAATCCACCTTGACTTTGTCACTTTACTTTATCATTTAAATAATGATTTCTTCTTTTAGGTCACTTTGACTTCTTTGACCTTGGGGGCTTCAAGCCTTCATGTGGGGGTCCTTCATATTCGTAAGGCCATAACTCTCAAACCATGAGGATTTATGTGACATTCCACATACCACCGAAAATGGCATGACAAACACTATCCATCTAGGATAGTTTCACCAACAATTTCCTTGATATTCATCTCATTATTCCACATACAAGCATGGGTCCTCCAACCATTCTTCTAGGATAACTCAATCTGTAAAGCGTCTTCCCGTGAGGGATTTCACCATAGGGGGGCCACTTTGGAGTTCATCCATTTGTGCACCTTATCAATCATGATAAGAAAATAATGAGAGCAAGGGTCCTCCAACCATTCTTCTAGGATAACTCAATCCGCAAAGCGTCTTCCTGTGAGGGATTTCACCATAAGGGGACCACTTTGGAGTTCATCCATTTGTGCATTTTATCAATCATGATAAGAAAATAATGAGTCATCTATACATTTTTCCAACAATGCATCATATACCAATGAAACCACAACGATCCATCTTCATCATGTATCAATGACAACTCATTGATCCATCTTCATCTATGCATTTTCATCAATAAAAATACATATTATATTACATCAATCATCAATCAATCAATCCTTTGACATCAATCAATCACTTGACATCAATCAATCAATTGACATCAATCATTCAAACCATTGGCATCAATGACAACATGATCCAACAATCTCCCCCTTTGGCATTGATGGCAATACTAACATTGGTGTCAACACCAATCACCAATTATTGATGTCAACATGTAGATAAGGCATGATCTACATCAATATTCAATGTGACTATCTCTCCCCATCAATAAACATCAATCACATCAATGTGGTTAACTCTCCCCCTTTGACATCAATGGAAAAGGGCCATTCTCATCTTGGGGTTGCTCCCCTTTCTTGAACTCTGCATGGGGCTACTCCCCCTCTCTGAATGCCTTTGATATTCCTCTGAATAATCTCTCCCCTTTTGAACAAGGTATATCACTTTGATTTAATACTGAATATACATCGAACATACTCCCCCTATGACCATTGCTCCCCCTGAAATTATGCTCCTGTGCTCTTTCTTCAAGTATAGGGATCTTTTCTAGGTATGCATCTGATAAACATCTCCTCCTAGAATCATGGGAAGAAGAATGACTCCCCCTATGGGTATGTCTCCCCTATCTTTTCTGCAAGATGAACATTGTGCTACCATATAACGATCTTTGGATCTGTTCATGCATCAAACTCATGCCATACCAAGCATCATGAAGAAAAATATATGTCAATAATGAAATAAAGAATCGTGAGAAAAATATCAACCGAGTACATCCTGTACAAAATGTGTGCTCATCATTCACAACACCTATGTACATCAACCATGTATATCAACATCATGCAATGTGCCAAAAGATATCATCCATGGAATGTATCAATCATATGCCTTTATCAACATGCCAACATGTGCATCTACCAATATGTCAACCATGTGCATCCACCAATATGCCAACCATGTGCATCTACCAACATGCCAAACAATGTATTATATCACTCATGATATGTCTCCATCATGAACCAAGTGCCACAATCAGGTATCTCAAACAAATGCCAATTGTTGTGCTAATCAAGTAGTACCAATGGTGTAGTATCATCAAGCATATTCCATCTATGAGTGTACCAAACATGTACATTACCATGCACCAATACCACAAAATGATGA
>JASDQU010736157.1:32081-52189 GCA_032191745.1 Picea mariana
CTTTCCCCCTCCCCCTCCACCTCAGACTCCCCGACCTATCTAGATGGTGGTCATAGGCACCGAACACAGGACTTGGACACCATGAGCATTCTACAAAGGGACCTGAGTGGCTTCAAATGGGACCTGAGAAACATCAATCGAGACCAGAGGGAGCTCAAAACAATTTCTCTCGAAATGCACAACAGAGAGGCAGATCGTTGGAGCAAGGTTGACAAGTTGATGGCCTTCCTCTAGGATATATGGCAGGCAATGATAGAACACGACAAGGGAAAGTCCCAGGCGCGAAGTGTCTACAGCTGGCCCAGACTCAATCCAGGTCTTTAAATTTCTTCTTGTTTCCATGTTTTGGCAGAACTTTGCTCACAGGCAGCCAGGGAAGGCTGTCTGTCATTTAGTTATTTTTTTACTTATTTCAAAACTATGGTATTTTCCCTACATGGCTTGGACATGGATCACCTCATTTTTTGAACAATCGACAATGGTGGTTTCCCTAAAAGACACTGCTGCCAAATATGATTCCAAATCATCATTTTTCTGGCACTTAAGACAACGGTGATTTCCCAGCTGAGCACCGCTATCACGCTAGCTAGAACATTTTCATCTTATATAATTGTTTCCATGATCTAATATATCAACTAACTTACAAAAAAAAAAAAATTCATTATATTACATTACACTATAATTATTAATATGTTATTATATTATAAAAACAAATTACTATCAATATTAATTATTAATATTTTATTACATTTATTATATCAACAAAAAATTATATTTATTAATTATTAATATTTTATTACATTTATTATATCAATAAAAAATTACATTTATTATTTAATTAAAAAAATGTTAATATATAATATTAAGAAAAAAACAATATTATATTCTATAAGAAAATCACATCATATAATTATATAATTATTGAGTAAAACACATAATATAATTATTATTTGAATATAATTATTATGTAATAAAAATTAATATTAATTATTTGATTACAATATTAATATTAATTATTTGATTACATTATTTTATATTTTAAACTAAATATTAATAATAATATATTAAAAAAAGACAATATTTATATGAAACACATTTTTATATATTTTTTCATATATAAAAATCTATATTACATTATATTATAATTATTATTATATTATTATATTATATAAAAAACCGTTATCAATATTAATTATTAATAATTGATTACTATTATATCAAGAAAATCACTTTTTTATATCAAGAAAAAAAAACATTATATTTATTATTTAATTATTAAAAACATTAATATTTAATTACATTTATTATATAAAAAAACATTTTATTATGTCAAGAAAAAAACATTATATTTATTATTTGATTATTTAATTATTAAAAACATTAATATTTAATTACATTTATTATATAAAAAAACATTTTATTATGTCAAGAAAAAAACATTATATTTATTATTTGATTGAAAAATAATTTAATATATAACATCAACAAAAAGACAATATCATATATTATATTATATTAGTAAAAGACATCATATAATTATTTGATTTCATTTATTGTATCAATAAAAAAACACATTATATAAAAAAAAAAATTATACAAAAAACTTTGAATACATTTATTATATTAAGAAAAATAAAATATTAATATTAATTATTTGATTAAGAAAAATACAATATCAATATTATTTATTTTATTATATTTATTATATCAAAAAAATATAAAAACTAAATATGTACTAACAATATATTAAGTAATATATTAAGAAAGGCCACATTTTATATTTTTGTTGAATTTAAGATATTTTATATTTGTGGAAAGATATAAATATCTTTTTGAAAGATTTCATTATAAAAAAATTATTTCTCATGAAAATTTTATTTCATTATAAAATATAAAAATAAATAATATATACAAAGAAAACACCATGACATGAAATAATTTGTCATCTTTGTGACACTAAAATAGTTGAAGATGAAAAACACTTTTTCTTAAAATGGTTTAGTTCAAGGTTCCTATATTGCTTTAGATTTTTTTTTAAGCTTCACCAAAGATTAATTTTCGAAATGTGTGGGACACAAACCAACCTTTTCATGCGATGAACATGCCACCGAGATTGCAATATGAAGAACAAAGCAAGCCGTTACAACGTGATGAACATAGTAATGTTGCGTTATGTTAAACATATTAATGCTGGACAATGAAGAACATAGTAATGTTGAAATCTAATGAACATAATAATGTTGCAATGTGATGAACATAATTGATGTTGTAATATGATGAACATATGCTTGTCATCGTAACATAAATAGACATTGAATCCTAGTGCACGTCATCCTGTCATTGCAATGTGATGAACATTTCCTCATTTTGCAATGTGATGCACTTATTCTAACGTCACAATGTGACAAACAATTCCAAACATCGCAATGTGTCAAACAAATTAACTTTTAAATATGCCAAACATATTAACGACACAATCTGATGAACATATAACATTGCAATGTGATGTACATATTAAATTCGCAATGTGAAGAACATAGTGAAATTGCAATCTACCAAACATAGTAATGTCACAATGTGAAGAACATAGGCATGTCGTCGCAATGTGGATAGTAAGGTCACAATGTAACGAACATAAACAGAGATTGCAATGTATCCCACATCGCCCTGTCATTGCAGTATGATGAACATTTCCTCACATTGCAATGTGATGTACATATCTTGACGTCACAACATGACAAACACTTCCAATCGTCGCAATGTGACGAAGATATACAAACATCATAATGTGAAAAACATTTCCAAATGTCGTAATGTGTCAAACATGTATGGATCTAGATAGGCATGTCGTCGCATTGTGTCACACATCATCTTATCGTCGCATTGTGATGAACATTTCCTGATGTTGCATTGTGACACATTTCTTCCAACGTCACAATGTGACAAAACCCACCAATGCAATCTAACAAAATCCACCAACACAATATGATGAACATTGTTAATTGTTGGCCAATATTATGAACATCACAATGTGATGAACATTTCCTAGTGTTGCATTGTGACACACATATTCCAAAGTCACAATGTGACAAAAATTTTCACATGTCGTAATGTGTTGAACATAGTAACATTGAAATCTACCAAACATAGTAAAGTCGCACTGTGAGGAACACATAACATTGAAATGTGATGAAAATATAGTGTTTCAATATGATGAATATAGTAACGTCGAAATGTTATGAACATAGTAACATTGCAATCTACGAAACATAGTAATGTCACGATCTGATGAAAATAGACATGTGGTCGCAATGTGGATAGTTAGCATCGCAATGTGTCAAACATAAATATATGTCACAATGTGACAAACATAAATACATGTCGCAATGTGTCCCACATCACCCTATCATCGCAATATGGAAAACATTTCCTCACGTTGCAAGGTGACACACATATCTTGATATCGCAATGTGTCGAACATAGTAAACTTGCAATCTACCAAACATCATATTGTCATGACGTGATGAACATATATGGACGTTGCAATGTGACAAACATTTCCAAACGTTGTAATGTATCGAACATAGTAATGTTGCCATCTACCATGCATAGTAACATCACAATGTGACGAACATATACAGGCACCCCAATGTGACAAACATTTCCAAACATCGTAATGTGTCGAACATAGTAACAATACAATCTACCAAACATAATAACATCGCAATGCAACGAACATATATGGACGTCACATTGTGATGAACATATACGCACATCACAATGTGATAAACAATTACGAACATTGCAATCAAATGAACATAAATTGGCGTTGTAATGGGAAAAATGCAATGTGATAGACATTTTCAAACATCACAATGGGACAAACAAAACCTATTGTCGCAGTTTGATGTACACAACCCAATGTGTCGCACTGTGACGAACACATAACATTGCAATGTGATGAGAATATAATGTTACAATATGACGAACATAGTAACGTTGCAATGTTATGAACATAGTAACATTGAAATCTACAAAACATAGTAACGTCGCGATCTGATGAAAATAGGCATATCCTCACAATGTGGATATTAGTGTCGCAATGTGTCAAACATAAATATATGTCACAATGTGACGAACATAAATACTTGTTGCGATGTGTCCCACATCACCCTATTGTCACAATATGGCAAACATTTCCTCATGTTGAAAGGTGACGCACATATCCTGATATCGCAATGTGACAAACACTTCCAAAAATCACAATGTGTCGAACATAGTAAACTTGCAATCTACCAAACATCGTATTGTCGCGATGTGATGAACATATATGGACATCGCAATGTGACAAACATTTCCAAATGTTGTAATGTATCGAACATAGTATTGTTGCCATCTACCATGCATAGTAACATCACAATGTGATGAACATATACATACACCCCAACGTGACAAACGTTTCCAAACATCATAATGTGTCGAACATAGTAACAATACAATCTACCAAACATAGTAACATCACAATGCAACAGACATATATGGACGTCACATTGTGACGAATATATACGCACGTCACAATGTGAGGAACAATTACGAACATCGCAAAAGGATGAACATAAATTGGCGTTGTAATGGGACAAATGCAATGTGATAGACATTTCCAAACATCACAATGGGACAAACAAAACCTATTGTCGTAGTTTGATGTACACAACCCAATGTGCCGATGTGACAAACATTTTTCGATGTTGTAATGTGACCAACATAACCCACTATCGAACTATGACAAACCTATTCCAATGCCATATCGTGAGAAACATAATCCTTCATCGTAATATGATGACCATAACCTTATGATATCAAGTGACGAACATAAGCTAATGTCACAATGTGATGAAAAAAACCTTATGGCGACATGTGATGAACAAAAGTTTATTTTACAATGTGATGAACAAAAATTGATGTTGGCATGTGACGAACAAACCATGATGTCACAATTTGAGAAACAAAATATGATCAACAATAATGCAGTAGTGCCATAGTAAACTACAGTGAACATAATCAACATGGCCCACCATAATGAGATCCACATGGTCAATGAAGGCTAACCATGGGCATGTTCAACCATAATAAACTCTGATCAACCATAGTCAACCATGATGGACAACCATGGTCAACCATAGCCAACCTTTCCTTTCCAAAGTCAACCAAAGTCTACCAAAGTAAACCATGGTCACGGTCAACCATACTTATACCAATTTTCATTTTCAATTAAGGTATTATTGTATTGATACATAAATAATATATTATTAATGTATTACTATTTTAGTAATGTATTTATTAAGGGATTAATACTTTAAGAATGTATTTATTAATACATTATTAATTTATTAATAATTAAATATGCTATATTATACATTAATACTTTACTAATGTATTTATTAATTGATTTAATGTATTAAAGGTATAAAATAATTTTTTTATTATTACTTTAACAATGTATTATTAATAGTTTACTTTATTATTATATTAATACTTTAACAATGTAGTAATTAATATTGTATAAATGTATTACTTAATTAATACATTACATTATTAATGAATTAATTTATATTACTTTATATTATACATTTATGTAAATTAATACTTTAATTTATACATTATATTAGTATAATAATGTAATACTACTTAAGTAATGTATTTATTAAAAATATATTAATTTATTAATTAATTAAATTAATACATTATAATATACATTAATGTCATTCATAGTCATGACCACAAGAAACCATGATGATGATTCACCATAATCAACCACAATCATTTTCAATAAATGTCTTAATACTTTAATAATGTTTTATTAATATTTTAATTTATTATTTTATTAATACTTTAACAATGTATTAGTTAAAAATGTATTAATGTATTAATCAATTCATATATTACATTATTAATGTATTAATATTTAATGTGTTATATTATATATAATGCATTAATACTTTAATTTATATATTACAACAATGTAATAATGTATTGTTAATATATTAATAATTTATTATGTTACATTACTCATTAATGCAATAATGTATTATTTTATTAGTGTATTAATACTTACCAAAGTATTAATAATTTAGTAATCTATTTATTAATTTTTTAATGTATTTATTGATATATTTAATGTATTAATTTATTACCTTATCAATTCTTTAATTAATTAATTAATTGTTGCATTACATTATTAATCTATAAATCATTTAATATCTTACATTACACACTAATGTAAATTAATACTTTAATTTATAAATATTTATTATATATATTATATTAATATTACATTCCACATCAATGTATTATACATTAATATATTAATGTATAATATTAATTTATAATATATTAATGTATTATACATTAATACTTTAATGTAATATATTATACATTAATGTAATGTATTACTAAATACATTAATACATTACATTATCAATGTTTCAATGTATTAATATGTTTCATTAATACTATAATACATTTAACCATTTATTAATATTTTAATTTATATATTTTTATTATATATTCAATTAATGTAATATTAAATTATTATATTAATTAAATGTATTAATATATTAATGGTCTTTTCTAAAGTAGGTTGGTCATCAACTAGCAACAATCACTTTATAAAAATGGCCACGCCATTTTCACTTTTCAAAACTAATAACACACCACTTTTATAAAATGATTGTTGTTAATTATTATATATAACAATATTACAATAATTATATATTTAAATTATCAAACCCGTCTCCAACTAAAATTTATTTATTTCAAAACAAAACCTATGAATATATTCTGAATTAGACTTATTCTATTTACAAGAATGATATACTCTATCCAAAGGTGGGGATAATTGTTATATATAATGATATTATAATAGTAATTGTTATATAATGATATTACAATAGTAGTTGTTGTTGATATTTGAATTGATCGTTATATATTATCATATCATAATACTTATCATTATAATACTTGTTGATATTTGAATTGATTGTTATATATTATCATATATTTGAATTGATCGTTATATATTCTCACATCATAATATTTGATCATTATAATAGTTATTGATATTTAATTGATTGTTATATATTATCATATAGTTGTTGTTGAGATTTGAATTTAAGTAAAATAATATATATATATATATATATATATATATATATATATATATATATATATATATATTTAATTAAATTTAATTAAGTTAAAAATAAATACAATTATATATGATAATTATTTATTAATTAAATAATTAATATATGTAATTGTATTTATTTTTAAATTAATTAAATTAAATTTAAATTATGAGAAGAAAAAATGCTATCTTACTTAAATTCAAATCTCAACAATTATTATAATATGATAATATATAAAAAACAATTAAATATATATTATAATAATTGGGCATTATAATATGATAATATATAAAAATCAATTCAAATATATATTATAATAATTGTTGAGATTTGAATTTAAGTAAGATAGCATTTTTTCTTCTCATAGTTTAAATTAAATTTAATTAATTTAAAAATAAATATAATTATATATGTTAATTATTTATTAATTAAACAATTAAAATTTATTAATTATGAATTGTAAGGTAACAAAAATTTACTTATATAGAGAATATTATATATTTATCAGAATAGGTGGTTTAATCAATCTTTTAATTATAAATCTCAATCTTGTGGAAAGAGCATAGTACTCAGAGGTTTTGAAATTATATCTCTGCGGTTTTGAAGAGGAATAATACTTCTATTTTTTTTTAAGGTAGATATTTTATTTCTAAGATTATATATCTACGGTTTTCAAGGAAAATAATACTTTTTTTGTTTGAAGGAGATGTTTTATTTCTAAGATTATATATTTACGGTTTTGAACAAGAATAATACTTCACTGTTTATTTATTTATTTTTATTTTTTTAGGAGATATTTTATTTCTAACATTATATATCTAGGGTTTTGAACGAGAATAATCTCTATAGTTTTTTACCTTTTTTACCCAGAATAATCTCTTCTGGACTTTTCTGCCATAAATCATTTTTGGCTTCTTCGAAGGGTTGAACATTTTGACATCTGAAATGAGGTAAGTTTAAAAATTAAAAGTGGATTTGAGAGATAAAGTCAATCCATAATAATAATTGTTACATCTTTTTTCTTTTCTTTTCAATATGAGCACTCCACCACCTATTCCAAAAACTCATCCTAACAAGGGGAGGCCCCCCAAAATCACCCTAGAGATCCTTTATGATTATATGGAATCAGTCGAAAAAAAAAGAGAAGAGAGAGATGCGAAAATCCAAATAGAGTTAGAAACATTAGAAAAAATGAGTGAAGAAAGAGACGTAAAACTCCAAATAGAGATAGAGGCAATGATTGATAAAAAAATTAAAGATACCATTCAAACTCAAATGGAGGATAGATTCTTAGGGTTCAAGAGTGAATTGCAGACAATGAAGGATATAATTCAAGAAATGGAAAAACATAAACAATCAACCCAAGAAGGAGGGGTTGAAGAAAATCACAACTTGAGAGATAGGATTAAAGAGATAGAAGAAAAACTAACCAACAATTTGACCTCAGTAATATGGAAAACAAATTGGATATCAAATCCATCAAAGAGGAAATGAATAAGCTAATCGAATTGGACCATGAGCATAACAAAAGAGCCTTGAACCTCATAATTTTTGGTATAAAAGAACAAGAGGAGGATACGCTAGCAATAGTAAAGGAAGAATTAAAAAATAAATCACAAATTGATACAACTTACCTCATAGAAGTAAAGAGGCTAGGAAAAATAATTGATTACAAATATAGGTTGATCTATGTCAAAGTAAGTTGTAATGACCATAAATATAGCATACTTAGTAAATCTCTGAGCTTAAAAGGGCCATGAATATTTATAAATGAAGACCAAGATGAATTAAGGAAGGAAGTTCAAAAGGTAAAAGAAGCCAGGAAAGAAGAAAAATGGGCAATAATTAGAAATCGCAAAGCTATTGTTAGGGATAGAGACCACAAGGATAATAATAAATAAGCATTTGGTATACCTGGGATCCTTTTTTGGAATTTCCATGGCTTTCCATGACGCAAAGGTCCTATGATAAGTTGGATCCCGAGTGATATTGATATTATCTGTCTAGCTGAAACTTGGGAGCATGAGGAGTCTAAGGTCCCTAACATGGAAGGATTTGTCTTGTGGTCAGCATGGAACAAAAAATCCTACCATAGAGGAATAGGAGGAATGGCTTGTTATATTAAAAAAAAAATTCTCTTCACATTCAACTTCATAAGATTGACCCTCTTAATCAATACATTTGGATAGAAATTTTAGACACCAATGCTAAGAAGATGTATATAGCAATTTGTTATTTTGCACCTATAAATTCTACTTTTTATAAGAAAAATAATCTAGATAAAAATTGTCCCTATAATAATTTAGAACAAGATATTTATAATTTGAAAAATGAAGGTAGTATCCTCCTGCTAGGAGACTTTAATGCTAGGACTGCAACTCAACAAGCTACTCTTTTAAGTGATGACTCCAACCATAATCCTTTATGGCTAGATGATGACCTTTTTTTATCTAATAGCTACAAAATAAGCTCTTAAGACCTAATTGAGAATTTGTTTGGTACTGAGTTGGTCAAGCTATGCAGCTCTCAAGACCTAATAATTTGCAATGGAGTAATGAAGTGGCCAAAATCCAACCAAATGACCTGTATTAATGGGATAGGTAGTAGTATTGTAGATTATGTGATAACTAATATCCCCATTTCCAACCAAATAACAACTTTTGACCTTTTAAATGACCATGAGCCTGACTCTGATCATAAACCTTTAACCCTAACTCTAAAATTTTCTATACATAGGAGCACCATTGAAGAGAATTTTGATAATCAAAGGAATTTGCGCTTTGACAAAAGTAAAGTTGACATTTTCTTAAAGGATTTAAATAGTAAATTAAACCTCCTAACTTATAAGGACAACATTGAAGAAATCTATCATAATTTTACAACTACCCTTTCCACTTCTATTAACAAGTTCTCTTTCAAGGTGTCCCATAAAAATAATAATAGAACAACCAACCCTTGGTATGATAAATAATGTAAAATTGCTAGGAAAGCCATTAGGGATGTTTCTAATGAGTCGTTAAAAATCGATAAGATCAATACGTACAAAGCCCTAATTAAAAGGAAAAAAAGATACTATATCAATAAAAGGCAAGAACAACTTTCACAACTATACAAGTTGGATCCTAAGAAGTTCTGGAGCCAAATTCTAAAAAACAATACTAAAGAAAATAATAGGATTCCCTTAATGGACTGGAATTCCTACCTTAAAAGTCTTTACGAGTTCCCTAATGCCATGGACACCATTCCTATAGTCCCTACAAAAGAAGAAGTTTTTTCTTTAGATGACATAGAGTTCAGGGTTACATGGCTCACAAATGGGAAAGCTGTAACATTCATGTTTCCCCCAATTTGTAATTAATCATAGAATAGGAATTACCATGCTGATGCATGAGGAAAATGTAAATGTATTATTTTTTGAGTTGCCAATAACTGACTGTGGGGGTGAAGCCTTGAAATTACTGGCCACGATATCACTAGAGGAAGAATGTGAAAGCCATACAAGAGGGTTCATATATCAAATAACCTCAAATATTCATGATAAGGATGACAAACCTCCTTCGAATCCCAAGGAAAGGAAAGCAGTCAATGAAGTAAGAACGGGTGGTTGAATCACCAACCACCCCCCCCATGAATGGAAACATGGGCTGTCAGCCCAAAGTACTGCAGGGACCTATAGACTTGGGTTTCCTTCTGACAGAAGGAATAGGATAGGTCGGTGAAACCGTCCAAGGTAAGAGGGACACAGAGGGGAGGAAAAGAAAACAGAAACGAAAATAAGAGCTCGCAAGGGAGAGGCGCAAATCTCTCCAGTGGATCACAAACATAAGGCCACGAGCTTGATGCCGAAGAGCATCTGAGAAACCTCACCGAGCCCACAAACGAGTGAGAAAGCTCTGAGTTGCAGAAAATAGGACCCAAATAGAAACTGAAACAAAGAGAGAACCCTCGAGAAGAGTGAGAGTTCCCTGGTGATATCATGGCTTGGCACGGGGGTGGCCATAGTGCTAATATTGAATGCCTCTGAGCCTATGGTTGGGTGGAAGGACGAACACCCACAGGTAGTTGGTTGGCGAAAACTTGTAATAGATAAGTGATTTCTTACTCTGTGTAATTTAGCTGTAACTGGGCATGAATTTGGTTATACGGTGTATGTTTCAGGAATTGTGCTTGATTTCTGAATGGATATACAGTGTCTCTTTCCTTACTGCTTGGCTGTATAATTAGGCCAGTAAGAGATTATATGGATAGGACATGATTGGTACTCGTAAATACTTGTGTCCTGAGGCGGCTTGAGTTAGAGCCATGAACGGTGAGTTCGTCGACCTTAGGCATAGTCTCATGTACACATGCCAACTTTCCTAGTTGTCTAGAGTCCCTTAGAGGAAAAATTCTGTTAAGCTCAAGAGAGGTAGTGTAGTTATGCACAGGCTCCCTGTGAGGCAAGTAAAGACCAAGACTCACTCAAGTCCTAGACTTGACAAATGAGAGCAAGGGGTGCATGGAAGACTCTTCTAAGAGTGAAGCCCAGGAGAAAGAGCACAAAACTATGAATTCCTTCATAGCTGAGAAAGCTCAGGAGGCACAACACTGTTCGTAAATGCTCGCGAGACCCAATAGTTGGCTCGCAATAGAAGATCGAAGGCTGAGACCTTTGAAGCATCTAAATCTTTCGATATTGGGAAGAAATCCAAAGCTCAGGAGGAAGAGAAACAACAACTCTTAGATCAACTATAGAGTGTGGATCTGGACCGTTGAAATCCTACGTCCAGACACATAGGATAACGTGCAAGAGGAGAGGATCTGAACAGATGGTATAGAACCGTCAGATCTGGAGTGGGGACCAACAGTTGTTGGATCCAGAGATAGGTGCACGAAAGAAGTCCCGAAATCACTTCAACCATTGGATCGTTGAAGGATAGGTGGTGAACATACGGAAGCCATCGATGTTTCAGAACTTAAGTGTATAAGGGTGGTGAAGAACGAGGAATCGCAATCACCGAAATTGTGAGGGTTATTCTAGATCGTTGGATCCAGGGTGACACATGGTAGAGATCTAACTCATCATATTTTCGGCATCTGGGATACCTAAAAAGGAAAATCTCTTGTACTCGTCAATCATGAAATCCTGACTTGCAAAACCCCGAAGTGAGTTTAGAGGATATATGGTTCGGAGTTTCAGCTCTCGGGAAACCTAAGTGCGAGACCTCCTGTCTGCGCATATCCCAAAATCCTGACTTGCTAGACCCCAAAATGATAATAGAGCGGATGAGATATGGTGTTTCAGTGTTTCGGCACCTGTTATATCTAAGGGCAAGTCTCTTGTACTATCTAGTCTCGAAATCTCGACTTGCAAAACCCCGAAATGACATAGTGTGTCTAGAGTTTGGATGTTTCGGTGTTTCGGCACCCGGGAAACCCAAGGGTCAGTTCCCTTGTACTCACCGATCGTGAAACCCCGACTTGCGAAACCCCAAAATAATAATAGTGTGGATAAGTCTTGATGTCTTGGTATTTCGTCACCCGGGATATCTAGAAGCAAGTCCCTGGTACACACCAATCCCAAATTCCTGACTTGTGAAATCCCAATATGGCTTAGCGCATGTTGATTTGGTTTTTAGATGTTTCGGCACCCCAAAAACTGAAGGGTATGAACCCCTCGTCCTCTTATACTGCGACAACTCGGTATGCGAAACTCTGAAAGGTGGGATGCTAGGTTTTAATCCAAGGCATTGTTTGATGTGACAAACTGTTGGTCCCTTTCGGATTTCGACACTTCGAGAGACAAGAGAGCAGAGGAACACATGCATCGCAATTTCCCGAATCGTGAAAGCCAGAAATACCTCTTCGGTAAGGCCCGTGGTCATAGCCAACGATCACATGGGTAAGGATAAGGGATGGTAGGGTCTGCATCAGGCCCCATAGGAATTCGAGGATTCTGTTCCTCGGTGAAAGGAAGGAAAAAGCCGAAAAATATTAGTTCCTGTAGTGGGTGTGTGACAAATTGGTATCAGAGCATGGTTACAACACTTGGCCTTCTTGGGCTGATGTACGAGCTGCGTAAGGAGATGTTGTTATCTGCATTTACTCCTTGAGGAGAAGGGCTATAGACTGAACCTGTGATTTTGGGATTTCTTGTTGAATTCCAACAAATGAATTATATTGTTCCTTTGTCAAAATGATAACTACTCTTATAGGAGTAGGAATGCACTGATCAATATTACTGATAAGACCTGAGTGTGAATAACAGAGGTGGAATAAATTGTTCTATGAAGCTGCACTAGCCAAAAAAGGGACATGAACTGAGTTGTTCTGTTATAGTGTGATGATGGCTACCTACTAAAGCAGGTAGAGTCTCTTGCAATTGAGATGGCTGGTTAGGTAAGAATTAATATCCAAATGAAGAACTCCTTCATGGTTTGGGAAATATGGTAAGGACTCATAGGATCCTTAGGAAGTTATGATTACTAAGTTATTAAAAGACTAAACTCTGAGCCTATAACTCCTCACGATTGAGAGGACTGATGAAAATATGTAGGGTCAGATTACCTGACCTATAATGGTTAGGATCAACAACAAGGATAATCAGTTTGAGCAAGATTAAGAAGAGTCCTTTGGGACTGTTGCTAATTCCCAAGAGTGACCCTTGTTGGTTGTTCCCATAAAGAGAGGGTAGTATCCGTATGAGTTATGACTATGAGATTAGTCCTGTAAGTAACTTAAAATCTTAGAAGAGATAGCGGGAGAAATCCTTAAGAAAAGAGTTTTGAAGATTGGATAGGATCAGGAGTCAAGATCCATTCAGAAAGAACCAAAATGTTTCAAGTTGTTCAATCTCAGAGAAGTAGCGCACTGGTTAGTTGCGAGGAGATACTGAAATTTCACAAAACCAAAGGAATTGGGATAAACAATGAGAAATTCGTGAAAAGATCATAGCCCTTGATCAAGGAGCGATCTGGACCATTGATCATCTAGAGAGAATTTCACAATTTCGGATACCGGGAGTCCGAGAGGTAATAATTCAGGAGACTAGAGGTCCCAGGCCATGAAGTCTCGAAAGCGTCGGGACCATTCGTCGCTAGAGGACAAGTGGTGGAGGATTAAGGTTCTAGGAAAATTCTCGAAGGGAGCTATTTGAACACTCCTGGTACCGGGGATGCGAAGGGCAAGAGTTCATAACTCTTGACCCCCCCCAAAAAAACGTCGAAAAAGGATCGGGGTTGTAGGATGTAGATTGGATTGTGGCCGTTTATCTCTCAATAGAAGCACGCTGGTATTTCAGGTACCAGGAAGTCAAAGTAGCAAGGACTAGGCAACCCTTTCATCGCAGGATTGTGAAACGCGAAATCTCGAAGGCACTGAAGGGACGTGATAGGAAGCTGACATTTTGGCATACCGGGATTCGACATTTCGGAAGTCCTGGAGATGAGGAATCCAGACTCTCAGGGATGAAAACCCCAAAGTCTCAACAACATGACACAAAGTTGAGTGGGGTCACGGTCATATCGGGATATCGGGAATCGGTATTTCAGGAATCCCACAGATGGAAAGTCGAAACGCTTGACATCGAGAGTTTTGAAGTCATGAAACATGATGAGCCAGGGAGACACCTCCTTGGAGGAGAAAGACAGGGATCGACATTTTGACATTTCAGAGGTCGACATTTCGACCTATCGGGTTTCGGGGAATCGAGGAACCAGAGTTCCTTGCAATAGAAATCCCAAAATTGCGAAATGTGAAGCACCTTTTAGTTCGGATCATGGTCACCACTGATGGTCATGTGAGGAGAAGGCATGAACCAGTATGATGAATACTTAGCTATGTTCAATTGTATTTGAGTGCATGAGGTTAATGCATTGTGAAGCTTCATAATAGGAAGCCTGATATTAATACCAGTAAGGTATGAATGATATTAAACGTGCAAGTAATGCACATGTGTGATGTACAAGTATAAGTATACTAGAGGTCCAATATGATTTCCCTGATAAGTGAAATGTGAGGCAAGAATTACACTTTCCAAAATTGAATGAATACCATGGATACATGGTTGACTCCATTCTAAAGAGTTGCAAAGGTTCTGTCTTGAATGATAGCTTAAGGGGAATGTAATCCATTCCCCCAGGAAAATCTAGTGCAATTAAATGAAAGAGTAAATGAGTGAGGATGCTCTGATGTCATGGTAAGAGGCAAATGTTTATGCCTTTGAATATCACATGAGAAGGACTGTGAACAATCCTGAGATGACTTATTTAAAAAAATAAATGGAAATGTATGTAGGCTATGAAATATACCTACGATAGCTACATACAGGCTTATTATTATGAAAGTGGTTAAGTACATCATAGATGTAAGTTAAAAAAGATGCATCTTTATATTCCTTAAGGGGAATATTTGGTAGATCACTAAAAGGATGACTCAAGGTTAAGGCCATCACAAGTGGTGATGGATCTACAACAAGGAAGTTGCATGCTGAAGGAGTTCTCGGTGGAGGAACTGTATAAGGTATTTGGTAGAAGAACAAAGTCACAACCCTGATAATTGTTGAAGGTTGGACAATGGGATGCAAGGCCTGTCCATGTATAAGAATCCTGTATTACATTTTGAAAGAATCATGTAAGTAATAGAAGACTAATAACCGAATATTGACCATTCTGATAACAGAATGGAAGAGTGTAGGATGCACATGTTCATTATTCATTATGAGAAAAGAGTTGCTACTAAAGCATGCTGAAGTATCCTAAGAGTTAGGATGAGCCTAACCCAGGGCTGCTTATAAAAAGAGCAGTTGTGGAAATTAGTATGGTTGGTAAGAGGCCAATAAACCCCCGAGTATGATTGAATGAATAAATGGGAATGTTTAACTGTTACGGCTTGGTTGAAGCTGTGGTTAAGGAAAGGAAGTGATACCTTAGAGATAACTTGACTGGGCTGAAAAGTCCCAGGTGATGTAGAAAGAATTGGAAGAAGGGGAGAGCCCTCAATTCTTTCCTTGTTGTGCATTACGTTCTATGGGATGAGAAAGCTAGTACATTGATGAATGCAAATGATTTGACACCATAATAATGATGGTTGTAATGTTGTGAAAGCAATTGAGAACTGTTGTGTTACACTCATGAAAAACATTAAGGATAATGTGATGAAGTGCATACAAATATGCTAAACATGCCTGAAAATGTTTTTATTAATTAAATGCTATGATATTTGCATTTTAATTTACATGACGATTAATGTGCCTATGGTGTATGTCATGTGTAGAAAGGAATAATATTGGAACTGTTGAGGAAGACAGTTGCCAATAATGAACAACCTCAAGCAGAGGGTGACCATGAAAAGGCTGCGGTCGAAAGGTTGTTGATGGGACTGTGAAAATCTCGCTAAAGCACTACTGATAAGGTAGAGAACAGAGAAAGGGTGCTAGTAGACAAGAACCGGTATAAAGATATTCCTTCCTATGTGGCACAGGGTATGAAGGGATTTGGTAAGAACCCCTTTCGAAATATTTTATTATTGCATGTTATACCTGAAATTTGAAAGGGCAGTTGTATGCCTTGGATACCCAAGTAAGGTATGACTCAGGAAGGAGAACCTGAATGATGGAGGTATGAACCTCTGGTAGTAAACATTGTTTGTAACCCTTGGAAGAATTCATAAACTGATATGTCATGAATGCATGGACAATCAAGGAATGTGTAAAGACATTCATGCGAAACTTTTGAGTTCGTGTGTATTGATTTGGGATCGTGATCGACCTATAGCAGGCAGTATGGTCCTGCTATAAGAATGAAAGAAAAACGAATAAACCATATGAGGAAGAGGTTGGTTAAATTCCAACACCCCATGGCCAAGAACCAGTCATAAAGTGTGGTGAACTTGAATAACAATGCAAGAGTGCATTGGGTATGAATGTGGCCAAGGATAGTGGCACATTTTTTAGAACCCTTTGAAATGTTGAATTACGTTTTGAATATACATACATACATACATACATACATACATGCATGCATACATACATACATACATAAATATATATATATATATATATATATATATATATATTCTAACAATTTGATTGGTTGATTGAAGAATGAATTGCAGGAAGTAGAGGGTCATGGATATGGCAGTAAAGTAAGCCCATAGGAAAGACCGATTGCCTGTTGAGCCAAACTGCAAGGAATGGTATTTCCTTTTGAGAAAGTGAATCTGATTGTTAGTATGCACCATTCTGAAATTGTTGTGACGATGATGTAAAGGTGAAATAAAATGTATGTGGATGAGAACTAACAATTTGATTAGCTAAGGAGTGATTGCAGGAAGAAGGAGTCTTGAATATGGAAATGTTGTAAGCCCATAAGGAAGACCAATTTCCTGCTGAGCTAAAATGTTATGGGAAGGAAAGTCCCATGATTATGAATCAGGTTCCTGTGCAGAACAAATATGAAAACAAATTGTGGAATAGGAAATCTGTAGGTGATAGATTTGCAATAAAATTATGAAATTTGGAATTTATAATGATGTCTCACGAATGTTGTATACCTGTGACACAGGTGAGGAGAAAAGATCTGTCCAGAAGGAACAGATGAAGGCTGTCAAAGCTGAAGATGATAAAAAGAAAAGGGGCTACTACTAAGCTATGAAAACCCTGTGATAAGCCATGATCCCCTGAAAATTATTGTGTTGAGGTAACACAAGCCGAGGCATGCCTTGGCAGAGCAAGTCCGGGGGACGCCTCGACTGTAAGACTCGATAGAGTCTCTAAAATTTTCCTGTGCGAGAAAACCTTGGCAGGGCAAGATGGATCACCCGAGAGACTGTATAACAGTGAAGGGGATGCTTGAGCTTGGGCCTAGAGGGTGAGTGACCGCAAGGAAGAGGAGATCTTAATAATTCTTGTAAACTATTGGGATCATGCACACAGTGGGTAGTTTCCCGTGCGAAAAACCCTTGGAAAGGAATATAAAATCATGATATCTCTTGTGAACTATTGAATTGGAATCATGCACCCAATGGGTACGTCAAGGAAAGCAATGAGCATGGATAACAAAACTACCATGTGGATACAGATCCACAAACGGCACAGATAACTACTGTGCTAGAATATGAATTTTCCTTTTTAATTTGGAACAATAGTAATATGTTTTCACACAAAATTGTGATTAATGTGCTTGTTGTCCAAGAATTATTGAAGGCAGGTGACGAAGACTAAGATTCTGAAAGAGGACCTGATCAAGGATGAAGGTCAAGACTTCTGAAGTGGCCAAATGAGAAAGGAATCACAGGTATTTTGAGAAAAGAACACCGAGGATGGTGTTCCTTTAAGGGGGAGAGAATTGTAACACCCCAGTTTCCCCCAATTTGTAATTAATCATAGAATAGAAATTACCATGCTAATGCATGAGGAAAATGTAAATGTATTATTGTTTGAGTTGCCAATAACTGACTATGGGGGTGAATCCTTGAAAGTACTGGCCATGATATCACTAGAGGAAGAATGTGAAAACCATACAAGAGGGTTCATATATCAAATAATCCCAAATATTCATGATAAGGATGACAAACCTCCTTTGAATCCCAAGGAAAGGAAAGAAGTTAATGAAGAAAGAACGGTGGTTGAATCACCAACCACCCCCCCATGAATGGAAACATGGGTTGTCATCCCAAAGTACTGTAGGGACTTGCAGACCTGGGTTTCCTTTTGACAGAAGGAACATGATGGGTCGGTGAAATTGTCCAAGGTAAGAGGGACACAGAGGAGAAAATAAGAAAATAGAGACGAGAATGGGATCTCGCAAGGGAGAGGCGCAAAGCTCTCCAACGAATCATGAACAGAAGGCCACGAGCTTGATGCTGAAGAGCATCTGAGAAACCTTGCTGAGGCCACAAATGAGTGAGAAAGCTTTGAGTTGTAGAAAAAAGGACCCGAACAGAAACTGAAACATAGAGAGAACCCTCGAGAAGAGTGAGAGTTCCCTGGTGATATCATGGCTTGGCACAGGGGTGGCCAGAGTGCTAATATTGAATTCCTCTGAGCCTATGGTCTGGTGGAAGGACGAACACCCACAATCAGTTGGTTGGCAGCAACCTGTAATAGATAAGTGATTTCTTACTCTGTGTAATTTAGCTGTAACTGGGCATGAATTTGGTTATACGGTGTATGTTTCAGGAATTGTGCTTGATTTTTGAATGGATATACTGTGTCTCTTTCCTTACTACTTGGCTGTATAATTAGGCCAGTAAGAGATTATATGGATAGGACATGATTGGTACTCGTAAATACTTGTGTCTTGAGGCGGCTTGAGTTAGAGCCACGAACGGTGAGTTCGTTGACTGTAGAGACCAAATTAATTTTAGTCTATTAAAATCCATAAATTGAAACTGATAAGATTACTTCTACAAAGAAAGACTCAATAATTTCTTTCATTCAACATATAAGCATGTTAAATTAATTAAAGAACAACAATTTAATAATAGAATAAGAATTACTTAACATAATAAAATAAATTACCTCTTCCTGATGCTAATTCCCCGTTGATCTGATTGTCCTTTGCTGAAGTTGAAACTATGTCAAACACTTCCCAAAACCGAGTTTTCCTCCCTACTAGCTAGGAGCAGCCTCTCTGGCTCCCTAGCTCCAGGATACCGCAAGGATATTCTGGCCCCCATGCCCAAAACCCCCAACAAACCAGTGCCCCCGGCTTCTGATTCACCAACAACCACCAAAATCAAACTCCTCCCACTAGAAAAATATCCCATAGCCCAAAATCACAGACCAATCTCTGCCCTAGAGTTATTCTCCCCCAAAATCATGAATCTCCCCTGTAAGACTACTCCCTATCATATCCCCCTTCACCGACTCTTCTCCCCTTTCATTAATATCTTATCCCTATATTTAATATCTTATCCCCTTCATTAATATCTTATCCCTAT
>JASDQU010736157.1:52237-120296 GCA_032191745.1 Picea mariana
CTCGTATATGTAAGTCTTTAATAAATTAAATTATTAACCCCTTTAATTCTTTACTCAAATAATTAATGAGTCAATTAATAATTAATTAATCATTGACAGATGTGAACAAGTAATTAATAATAATTAATTAGTTAATATTATTAAGAAATAATTATTGTTTAACCAACATATTAGGACAGTCAGATTATCAAATTAATTATAATTAATAATCTTTATACATCTATTTGAGAAGAGTCATTACATACACCCACCCTTCAGGAAACTTTGTCCCGAAGTTAAGGTATCTCATGGTACAAAGAAAAAGAAACATGGTTTACACATTCATAACAATTAACCGACATTATTAGTAAGTAAGTCAAGAAAACTCATACATACTAGTGCACATGTACAAGAAATGCATGTGTAGCTAGTACATACAAGTCTCATGCATGTACTAATAATCAATAACTATCACCCTTTAGTAATTTATATATGCATCCAATCCAATCAACAAGGCTAGTCTTTTATAACAAACAATAAACCAATCAAATGTTTGAGAAATCCTTTAATTACAATTATCCGGTTCAACAATTTTATTTAGACAACTATGGTTTAGTTACGTAATTATGAATATTCATATATACACATTTTCTTTTTAGAAGGGAAAACATTAAATTCCACCATAAGACAAATCTCCATACTTTCTGAACTATTTCTACTCATCCTTCCTCCCTAACTTACTTCCATATCCATTCCTATCCTTCCTCTGCTAGACTATCTTGGAACATCAACTATATTGACCTAACTCCAAATAGAACCCGTAAGCAGAAGTGTCACTATCTCGAACAAGCTTCCCTAGCAGGCAACTGACAATCATCATCACACATCTTGGGGAGTGTGAGCTAACACCGTCCTCCCATGACTTTAGGTTTCGGAGGATACATGGTGGGAAATGCCTCCACCCATCCTAATCATAACTAGGGTCCACACCCTACAATGGAATATACAATGGCACCGTGCTGCTGGGGGTTTTGTCATCGTTTGTTCAGTTTTGGGCAGTCTCATCACTTGAAATCCTACACTGGTCCACATATCATAGCAATGCATCCAAAGAAATATAATTTCACATACAAATATTCGTACCATAATGTTTCTTGGCTAGTGGTCATGATATCCACTTTCATCATTCTTATCCCTTGGCTATTTCATAGCCCATAACCTGCAGATTATTCTGTAACACAAAATCATACATTTCTATGCATTATCATCATGTAATTGCATACTATCATCATTTCAATTTGGTATCCCTGTACTGACAACTTAACATCAAAGTTTTCAAGTTAGAAATAGATCTCATAATATCCCATAATTCAATTTCGACACCCATTCATAAGATTATCATTTACCAAATAAATTGAATCATATCCAACATCATTCTAATAGCATTTAAACATTCATAAAATTTACATTCTCACAATATGTCGCATCATATACATCATCATCAATAACATTTAAACATTCGTAAAATTTACATTCACATAGTAGATCGCATTATATACATCATCATCAATAACATTTAAACATTCATAAAATTTGCATTCACATAGTAGATCACATTATATTCATCATCATTAATAACATTTAAACATTCATAATGGTTCATATGTCTTAAAAGTTTAAGTGTATCATTTAATAGTTTTCACCGTGAAGAGAAAATAATATAAGTAGGCCTTAGGTAAATCCTGGCTATCTAAGTCAAAAGGTGGTGTTACATACACCCCACCTTCAAGAAACATATTCTCGAGGTGGTAAAAAAAGTGAGGGATAGTCTTGTTGCAATGTCTCGACATCTTCCCAAGTAGAAGATCCTGGACTATACTTGTCCCATTGGACCTTAAATTGGTCTACCAGATGGTTCTTGAGTTGTCAAACTCTACGGTCCAATATGCGTAATGGTTCTACTGTGAGAGTTCCCACGTCCGATACCTGCAATTCCTTCCAATTTAGTTTATGTGATTCATCAGCAACATAATGACGTAAAACAGATACAAGAAATACATTATGAGTTTTATGCAAGTGGGGTGGTAGTACGAGATGATAGGCAACGACTCCAATTTTCTCTTGGATTCTAAATGGTCCTATAAATCGAGGTGACAAATTTGTCCCCTTTTCGAACCGTATGGTACTCTTATTAGGCCTGATATGAATGAAAACCTGGTCTCCCACTTCATAACTTCAGTCGGTCCTGTGTTCATCCGCATAATTTTTCTGCCTATCCTGTGCTTCCTTTAGTCTCTGCCTAATCTGAATCACCTTTTCCTCCATCTCTTGAATCAATTCTGGCCCAAATTGCTACTCAATCTTCTAACCTATCCCAACTCAATGACGTTCTGCATGGACTTCCATACAGATCTTCGTAGGGTGGCATTCTGATGGATCTATGAAAAGTATTATTGTAGGCAAACTCTACCAATGGTAGGTACTTCTCCCACTGGGTTTGATTATCCATGACATACATCCTGAGCATGTCTTCCATGAATTGATTTACTCTCTTAGTTTTCCCATCTATTTTAGGATGATAAGCTGTGCTTGAGTTCAACTGAGTCCCCAATGCTGACTGCAAACTTGTCCAAAACCTAGAAGTGAATCTGGAGTCCCTATCGGAAATGATCTTCTTAGGTATCCCATGCAAACAGATAACCTCGCTTACAAACACACGTGCCACATCAATGACATCATAAGTGTCTCTGACCGGAATAAAATGAGCACTCTTGGTTAACTTATCAACTATCACAAGAATGGCATTATGTCTATGAGATGTGAGCGGCAACCCCACCACAAAATCCATAGAAATGACTTCCCACTTGGACATAGGAACATCATGTGGTTGAAGGAGGCCTACTGGGTGATGGTGGTCGGCTTTCACTTGTTGACACTCTAGGCACTTGGCGACGAAATGGACTACATCACGCTTCATGCCTACCCATAAGAAGAGCTTTGTCATGTCTGTGTACATCTTCTTCACACCTGGATGCACACAATAAAGTGCTCTATGGGATTCCTTCAGTATGATGCTTCGAATATCCCCATTTTCAGGGATGTACATCCTTCCTCAATATCTCAATAGTCCATCTACTTCCAGACTATATCCTTCATACTTTGGATATAACTACCTCCCGCTCTATAGGTTTGAAGAAAACTTTAAATACCAACTGTCTCCTTGGAGTTGTGTCAACACATGTTCCCTCAGATTGACCTTTAAGGGTACTAAGGAGAAGATACGTGGTCTCCTAATCAAGGCATCTACGACCACATTTTCCTTTCCCTTGATGTATGAAATACCAAAATCGTACTCACTCATAAACTCATTCCATCGCCTTTTCCTGGCATTCAGATCCCTTTGAGTGAAGAGATGTTTTAAACTTTGATGGTCCATTTTGAGCTCAAAGTTTCGCCCTACCAGATAGTGCCTCCAAATTTTCAGAGCTAGCATTACAGCTGCAAACTCTAAATCATGAGTCACGTATATCTCTTCTTGTTTCTTCAACTTCCTAGACACATAAGCTATCACTCCTCCATCCTGCATTAGCACGGCCCCAAACCCTTGCTTCGAGGCATTCGTGCATACTGTGAAGTCCTTTTCCATATTAGACACTCGTAGAATTGGCGCACTAGTTAGTAACCTCTTAAGCTCAATGAATGCACTATCACATTCTTCCATCCATTCATACCTGACCCCCTTGCGCTGCAAAGTGGTGATGGGTTTCGCTATTTTGGAGAATCCCTCCGCAAATCTCCGATAATAACCTGCTAGCCCCATGAAGCTTCTCACCTCATGGGCATTTTTCGTCACTGGCCACTCCATAATGGCCTTTACCTTTTCTGGGTCTATAGAGATTCCTTCACCAGAAATGATATGACCTAAATAATGGATCTCTTTCTGAAAGAAGGAACACTTCGACAACTTCCCATACAATTTGTTCTCTCTAAGGCAAGACAACACCACTCGTAAGTGTTCCTCATGTTCTCTTTCATTCTTGGAATAGATGAGGAGGTCATATAGAAATACTTGTACAAAACAGTCTAAGTACTTCTGGAATACACCATTCATGAGGCTCATGAATACTACTGGTGCATTGGTCAATCCAAAAGGTACGACGACAAACTCGTAATGTCCAAACCAAGTTCGAAAGGTGGTTTTTGGGATGTCGCCTTCCTTAATCCTTAACTGATGATACCCTGATCGCAAATCAATATTTGAGAATACCGCTACTCCTTTCATCTGATCAAAGAGGTCATCTATTCGTGGCATCATGTACCTATTTTTCACTGTAGCACGGTTTAGGTCCCTGTAGTCTATACACAGTCGTAAGGATCCATCTTTCTTCTTTACAAAAATTACTGGTGCACCCCAAGGTGAGACACTGGGCCTTATTAGCCCTAAGTCCAGTAACTCTTTCAACTGCATTTGCAATTCACAAAGTTCCGGCGTTGTCATCTAATACGGAGTTTTGGAAATTGGTTCTGCATCAAGTTTTAGCTCAATAGTAAAATCAAGCTCCCTCTCAGGAGGTAACCCTGGTAACTCGTTCGGAAAAACATCCTTAAATTTTGACAATACCGGGTACTGATCCAATGAGGGTCCCTTCCTTTCGTTCACTACTTCCACTACATATAGTCGACACCCTTGTCTCAAGCATCTATTAACCTTCATAGTTGAGATAAAGCGTAATCACACTTTTCTCCGTACACACTGGATCTCTACTGGCCTTTCTTCATCGTCTACACAGAGCACCCTTTTTGCGAAACAATCTACCAAAGCTCGGTGAGTTGCTAACCAATCCATTCCAATGATTAGGTCATTCACCCTGAGAGCAGTGACGTATACCTTCAACCTGGTAGTACACATTCTTAGGTATACTATGCAATTATCAACACTAGTTCCTACCACTTGTTTTTCCCCCGAAGCCTTCTCGACTTGTTTAAAGTCATCATGCTCGTAGGCTGCCAACCCACTCTTTTCTAATGCAGATGGTGAAATGAAACTATCTGTAGCACCATAATCAAATAAAATCTTAATATTGATATGATTTAGCGTACATGATGACTCCACCATCGTGGATTGATGTTTGTCCTGGCGATTATTAACCGCTGCGTAAATATGGTGGCTGCTACTTGCTCTTCCCATCGGTGCCTTTCCTTCTCTATGCACGAACCCTGATTGTAACTCTGGGAAGTCACGCTGGTAATGGGGTCCTCTACACCCCCAACAGGTAACACGAGATTGAACCTGCGCACTATTATGTGACTGTCTCTAAAATGATTTCCATCCCCTAGAACCCCTGCCCCTACTAGTTGTTCCCTGAGATGGTCGTGGACCTATCTACGTCTTTGGAAATGAATGAGATGCTGCACTCCCTGCCATTGAAATCCTTGTGGCTACTGTCCCTGGCGTGACTCTGTTACCATATGGAGGTGGCCTTGAGCCCCCTCCCTTGGGAAATGTCCTAGGGGCCTTTCTGACGAATCCATTTCATGTGTTCCTCCATGTAAAGCTCATTTTCCACAGCTTTCTCTACTGAAGACGGTTTCCACATCCGCACCATAGCTATGATCTTAGGGTTCATTCCATAGACGAAGCACTCTGCCTGTCATTGGTCATTATCCATATATGAAACATATTTGACCAATTCCATAAATTTGATCTCATATTCTTCTACAGTTCTGTTTCCCTATACCAAGGCATGAAATGCCCCTACCTGTTGTTCCTCATAGTACTCTAGTAGATATTTCCTTCGGAACCTCTCCTGGAAAAGTTCCCAAGATACTGTGTCTGGGGTAAGATGCAGTTGTCTTTCCAGGTTGCCCCACCAGTTCAAGGCGCTGTCTCTTAACTAAAAAATTGTGATCTTTGCCTTTGAGTTGGATGCATAGTCCCTTAAGGCAAAACACCTTGTTATGCCTTCGAACCATGCTTCCACGTGTTCACTGGCGCGACCCCCGGAAAACTCCAGAAGTTTGATCTTCTACAATTATCAAGTGATGTCTTCGGGTGGAGGTCCTCCCTCTGAATCCCTTGACGCTTCAGGATTACCCGTTCCAGACGGTAGGGATTCCACTTCGGTCCCTGCTGGTTTTTGCCCCTTTAAATTCTCATTTATGGCCTCCAACGAGCGCAGTATGAGAGCTAGTTTGGGCGATGGTGGTGGCAGCACTGGTGGTGTTGGCGGTACCTGCGACGAAACTCATCTGCCTCAACTCCCTCGAGTCCTAACCATCCTGTATTATTTAACCTGCATCAACCAAAGTTGTTAGGGTGAGTTCAAGGACGTTTCAAATTGGTGCTACTTAAACTAGAAAATAGGGTTAGGCGTAAGTTTCTTTTACTTGTCTGTAAACAGACATTACTCTTTTTAGGGGATTGGATAGGTTAGGGTTAAAGCGTCTAAGCTTGATTTCTTCCAAGAAAACTATTGACTCCCTTGCCTGGTAGCTACACTAGCCTTGCACCATACTCACCAATTCCTCTAGCTTACTTTCCTAGTGTGTAAGCCACCTCCTTCCCACTTGTCCTAGTCTAAGTCCTTTAAACTTTTCACTTAAAACTAATTATCCTTCAATGCTAGACTCGTGAGATTTCCTTAGTGCATTGTACATATGCATTGAATTGTGTGTCTTGGTGGCTGTAGGTGCGAGTCTTTAAGGATTGTAGAGTGGCTTTCGGCATTGGAACTTAGTGCTTGTGCGCTGTGGTTATGTATTGCTTCCTGACTTGTGGTCATATGATGTAGTGAGCCTGAGGCGATGCATTGAAGCTTAGTGTTTGAATTAGGTTGGTGGAATGGAGTGGAGGGACTTGGCTCTTGGCTCGATGAGTTGTGTGTACAGTCTCATGAGCTTGGTGCTTGGATACTCAAATATTATCCTTCAGGATAGTACTTTGCTACTATTGATAATTAAACTATTTATATGTGAATTTATTTGTAAAAGTGATATGTGGGGCACATTGGTGTTTGGTCATTTCTTAAGGTGATTCGCTTGGTGGGTGGTCTTGGGTTCAAAACCCATGGGCCCTCTACCATTTTAATTAACTTTAATGTAGTTTAACTTTACACTAAATACACAATTAATTTAATTAATTTTTTTTTTTAAATATTCTTAATTACACTAATAATTTTAAAGTTACTTAATTATCTTTAAAAATTATTTTTATACTAAATTAACCTAAGTTAACTTTAAATTAATTCAAACTAAATTAACCTAAATTATTTTTACACTAAATAAAAACAAATTTAAACGAACACACATAATTTTTTTTTTATAAATAAGAGAAAAATAAAATTAAAATAATTTAACAACAAGTGCGGGCACACATGGATTCCACGTGCCTGCCTTGCTTCCTCCAATGCCTCCCCGACCTAAAGACTAAACTATTCCTTAACCCTAATTCCTATTTTCATTATTATTTCTTCTTGCGAGGGTTCAGGTTACGCGGTTGGCCACCATGGCCTTCTCTCATGGCTTCTCCTCCTCGTTTGTCAGGTGATGGCTTCCGGCGTTGGTCACTGGATTGTATTATGTGTGTTGTTTTGAATTAACTTGTAGACTTGTATTTCCATGGTTTTTTTTTTTGTTTTTTGTTTTTGGTTCTGGACTGTTTTGGATTGACTGTTCGGCTTGTTTGAATCTGCGCTTGTGTTGGCTTAAGCGGTCTATGTAACGACTCACCCCTCACTAGACTCGCCCCTAGATACCATAGAAGAGTCACTAATAGACTCAATAGAGAAGTTAGAGAAAGCCCACGATGACTTTATTGCATCCACGACAGAAGTTTTAAAAGACAGACAATCCTTAGACACTGCAGAGACACCCAACATAGATGACACACTCGAAAACTTGAAGCAGCACTGGGAGATGCTCGGGGTTTCTTGCGACAGAGCGGATCAGATGGTGTAGTCGCTACAGATGAAGATCTGCTCGAAGTGCCTCGTTGATGAGGCCACAGGAAATTCTTCTTTTCCCAGAGCCGCCCAACTTGCGACGAGCATCCTGCCTATGAGTGCCCTCAAGTTGGAGAATATTGTCAAGACAGTCTAGGATATTTGCGTGGATCTCAAGCAGGGAGGAGAAGGATCCTCCAATTCCTATCCCAACCTTGGCTTCGACTACCATCGGGGGCTTGTCATCGATGATCTCGAGAAGGAAGGAGGAGAAGGAGGAGAAGGAGGAGAAGGAGAAGCTTCCAATTCTAATCCCGACCCTCCACCGCCGCCTCGCTCTCTTTCCTTCCCTCAACCGGGGCTTCGCCTGGTTCCACCGCTGGCTTTGATGTGCACTTCAAGGAGGACGTGGTCCAGTAAGGTAAATAAAATTATTTAATTCCAAAATAATTTATTTATAGAAGCCTAATTTATTTAATTCCAAAATTTCGTGCTTGGTCTCCGGCGGTATAGTGCACTGGTGACATGATGAAGAGCTCGAGGCTATGTAAGGATATTGGCACTGGATGTGCTAGGATCTTGGACTTGGGTCGTATGCTTGGTAATGTGTGACTTGCTTCCGCACTGGGTTGTATATTGTTGCTCGACCTGAGGCTGTATGGTGTTGCGTGATGAGATATGAGGAATGGTGTCAGGCTTGTGTAAGGACCAGCGCCCTCATGGGCTCCTCTTCCGTGGCTTAGCGCACATATAGTCCACCTGTGGACTCTTGCTAACTCATCTCTCGGTGCCTAGTGTAGGTGTTGTTGATAGTTTATTGGATAACTGAGGCTCAGGGATTGATGCTCTGTGTAGTTTCCGCCATGAATATTCAGCTATTACAAGCGCTTTCAATGAAAACTGAGCAGAAAATAGGTACATGCCAGTAGAACGAAGATTTTTTCTAGTCAACACATCGCCTCGACTACCTCCATTATGCTCTCCAAGAGGGGAAGCATAAAGTACGTTGATGGTTAACGGGTTTACCAGGTGAGAGGCCATGGCTCCGATGGCCCAAAGGAATCCTCTCACCTAAACTACGTTACATTTATCTTTATCCATGAAACCCAAAGCTTGTACTTGTTAAACCCTTCATATATCACATTATCTCATTCTTGTGTTGCCTTCTTACTATAATAGTATAATGATATTTTCTCATTACTATCATTTTAATGTTTTCATTATTAATTTTCTGTGAGCTTATATTGAGTAGGAGAATCGATCCCTTGACACACCCACCTTTCTTCACCAAAGAACAAAGTGGATCTACATTCCCTTCATTTACTATAGTGTAAGATATCTTGGCAATATCCTTTTGGGATTTCGTTCACACAATCAATATTTCCTGTTTTTCTCTTCTGTTCCTCTTCGTCTTTTGCATCTCTTTTCGTGTTTACTAAACACTGTGCAACACTTTCCTCTTTTATTTACTTTTACTTTTCATGGCCTTACTTTCCTCTTCCATTTACTTTACTTTTCAATGGACTTTGCCTCTGTGAATAGAATCGGTTAGATAAGATTTCTATTTTGTTTTAATTCATTTTGGGTTGGGGCTTCAGGGTTTTCATATGACTAGAAGATTGTTTAAATTAAGGCATTTGCTTGTTGAGGTTGGGCCTTGGGTCTGCCATTTTTATTTATTACACAAATATATATATCACTATATATATCTATAATATATATATATATATATATTTTTTTTTTTCTATTCTTATATATATATATATATATATATATATATAGCTATTCATTATAAAAATTTCACTTTGTACAGGTGAGGCTTCTTACAGGTTTGAATCTTTTACAGGCGAGGCTTCTTACAGGTCTGAATGAGAANTATATATATATATATATATATATATATATATATATATATATATAGCTATTCATTATAAAAATTTCACTTTGTACAGGTGAGGCTTCTTACAGGTTTGAATCTTTTACAGGCGAGGCTTCTTACAGGTCTGAATGAGAATAGGTCTCCATCAATCTTACAATAGTTTCTAAGGTTTTTTGGTGGTTTATTTCTGGGTTGCTTCTAAGTAGGTGGTAGGCCCTTGGCCCCAGATTGTGAACTATAGCTCTGATACCATGTGTAGGGACCAAATTAATTTCAGTCTATTAAAATCCATAAATTGAAACCGATAAGATTACTTCTACACAGAAAGAATCAATAATTTATTTCATTCAGCATATAAGCATGTTAAATTAATTAAAGAACAACAATTTCATAACAGAATAAGAATTACTTAACAGAATAAAATAAATTACCTCTTCCTGATGCTAATTCCCCCATTGATCTGGTTGTCCTTTACTGAAGTTGAAACTGTGTCAAACACTGCACAAAATTGAGTTTTTCTCCTTGCCAACTAGGAGCAGCCTGTTTGGGTAGCTCTACGATACCGTAAGGATATCCTAGCCCCCGTGCCCAAAACCCCCAACAAACCGGTGCCCCCTACTTCTGATTCACCAAAAACCACCAAAATCAAACTCCTCCCACTAGAAAAATATCCCACAGCCCAAAATCACAGACCAATCTCTGCCCTAGAGTTCTTCTCCCCCAAAATCATGAATCTCCCCCATAAGACTCCTCCCCATCATATCCCCCTTCACTGACTCTTCTCCCCTTTCATTAATATCTTATCCCTATATTTAATATCTTATCCCCTTCATTAATATCTTATCCCTATATTTAATATCTTATCCCTATATTTAATGTTTCTTCCCCCCCCCCCGTATACGTAAGTCTTTAATAAATAAAATTTTTACCCCCTTTAATTCTTTACTCAAATAATTAATGAGTCAATTAATAATTAATTAATCATTGACAGATATGAACAAGTAATTAATAATAATTGATTAGTTAATATTATTAAGAAATAATTATTGTTTAACTAACATATTAGGACAGTCAAATTATCAAATTAATTATAATTAATAATCCCTATACATCTATTTGAGCAGGGTCGTTACATCGACCTTAGGCATAGTCTCATATACACATTCCAACCTTCCTAGTTGTCTAGAGTCCCTTAGAGGACAAATTCTGTTAAGCTCAGGAGAGGTAGTGTAGTTATGCACAGGCTCCCTGCGAGGCAAGTAGAGACCGAGACTCACTCAAGTCCTAGACTTGACGAATGAGTGCAAGGGGTGCACGGAAGACTCTTCTAAAAGTCAAGCCTAGGAGAAAGAGTGCAAAACTCTTAATTCCTTCATAGTTGAGAAAGCTAAGGAGGGACAACACTGTTCGTAAGTGCTGGTGAGACCCAATAGTTGGCTCACAGTAGAAGATCGAAGGCTGATACATTTGAAGCATCGGAATCTTCCGAGATCGGGAAGAAAGCCAAAGCTTAGGAGGAAGAGAAACAACAACCCTTAGATCAACTGTAGAGTGTGGATCTAGACCATTGAAATGCTACGTCCATACACACAGGATAGCGTGCAAGAGGAGAGGATCTGAACGGATGGTATAGAACCATCATATCTAGAGCGGGGACCGACAATCATTGGATCTGGAGATAGGTGCATGAAAGAAGTCCCGAAATCACTTCAACCAATGGATTGTTGGAGGATAGGTGGTGAACATAAAAAAACCACTAGGGTTTCAGAACTTAGGCATATAAGGGTGGTGAAGAATGAGGATTCGCAATCATCGAAATCGCAAGGGTTATTCTGGATCGTTGGATCTAGGGTGACACGTGGTAGAGATCTAACCCATCAGAGTTTCGACATCCAGGATACCTAAAAAGGAAAATATCTTGTACTCGTCAATCGCGAAATCCCAACTTGCGAAACCTCGAAGTGAGTTTAGACGATATATGGTTCAGAGTTTCGGCTCTCAGGAAACCTAAGTGCGAGATCTCCTATCTATGCATATCTCAAAATCTTGACTTGCTAGACCCCGAAATGGTAATAGAGAGGATGAGATATGGTGTTTCAGTGTTTCGACACCCAGGATATCTAAGGGAAAGTCTCTTGTACTCGCCAATCCCAAAATCTTGACTTGCAAAACCCCGAAATGACATAGTGTGTCTAGAGTTTGGATGTTTCAGTGTTTTGGCACCTAGGAAACCCAAGGGTTAGTTCCCTTGTACTCGCCGGTCGCGAAACCCTGAAATAATAATAACGTAGATAAGTCTTGATGTCTCGGTATTTCAGCACCCGAGATATCTAGAAGCAAGTCCCTGGTACATGCCAATCTCGAATTCCTGACTTGTGAAATCCCGATACGGCTTAGCGCATGTAGATTTGGTTTTTCGATGTTTAGGCACTCAGAAAACTGAAGGGTATGAACTCCTTGTCCTCTTCTACCGCAAAAACCCGGTAGAGAAAATACAAAAGAATTTTATAACCTATAAACTCAAAATTAAAGGAAATACACCCTATCCCATCCTCCTTGTAGAAACAAGCCTCTTCCCCATTGAGAGAATGGCTATGACTAGATACCTAATGTATAAGAACAAGTTAAACAACATGGAAGACAAGAGGCTACCTACAATTGCTTCAAAATCAAGTCATAACCACCATCGACTCAATTGAGGATGGCATAACTACGCCAGGTCTTGGCTAAACTATTGGGGAATCATGGAAGAAACCATTTTGCAGAATAAATATAATATTAAAAAAAGCGTCAAATCAAAATTTAAGGAAAAAATGTGGTGTGATAAAGAGTTAGAGGGAAAATTAAAATTAAGGTATTATAAAGATGTAATCAAACCTAATCTAGAAGATCAAAATTATCTTTCTATTTTTCCAAGTGTAAATAAAAAAATAAGCATTGCTAAGATAAGAACAAATTCTCACGAGCTCCATAGTGAAATTGGGCGTTGGTCAATTCCTAAAATGGCATAGGATGAAAGAGTGTGTCACCTTTGTGACACTAAGAAGGTTGAAGATGAAAAGCACTTTCTCTTAGATTGTCCAACCTATACCCATATTAGATCTCATTTTGAAAATATTGATCACACTACCAACCTTCCTAACCTCTTAACTCAACAAAAGTATGGTGATCTTGGAAAGATTCTCTTAATGCTTTTCGAGCACAGAAACAAAATTCTAAAGAATCACAAGTAATCACTTACCCTCTAAAGGTCCAATAGACCAATTAGGTCTTAGTGGATGTTAATCATCATCATTATCATTCTTCTTCTTAATAGTGTATATACACACTTATTCTTATATATGCCCTTTACTTATATATATGTTGCTTTAATATATATGTGTATTCTTATATGTATATTTTTTTAATATATTCTTCTTTTTATATATTCCTTTATATATATAATTTATTTTTTATAAATAATAAATAAATAGTTATATATATATATATATATATATATATATATATATATATATATATTATTTTTTATTTTTTATTTTTTATTCATAAAGATTTTTAATTCATTATATATTTATGTTTATAAAATGGTTGAAAATAAAAAGCATAAATTATATTTTCAAAAGTTATAATGGAAAGTTTATTGCAAACCGAGTTCTTTTCCATGGGAAAATAATTATTACATATATTAATTTAATTGAAATTGAAATTAAATTTAATTGAAATTGAAATTATTGAAGTCTAAGAGAAAGACACATTGATTCTTGCTAATTCTCTTAATGTTCCTATGATACATCATAAAATGATATTTAAATGTGGTTAGCATTTTTGGTTGCAAGGATATTTCAAAATATAAACTAAGACATGGATACTAATCTTTTAGTTACATGGATATTAATCTATGACTTGGTCCAAGTACATTTCCATCATCACCCCTTAGAAAGTAATACATGAAATCAAATGTTTACAATTTTATTCACATAATCTTATGTAAATATTGACATAATTTCATTTTTGTTATAGTAATTAACAATCTTAAAACAATATACCAATAAGGTTAACTTATATATTAAAAAAAAAAGTACCAAGTACAATGACCATCAAGTAATTCAAGGTACATGATTTAATTTCATTTAGTTTTTTACTCAAATCAACTTTCAGCAAATGAAAATGGATTTAATTCTCCATTTACATTAATTTATTTCATTGACATTATAACAATTATATTATTATATTCAATCCTAGTGAATTTCATGAAATATTTCATGTCAGTGACTTTGAAAAAATATTTCGTATAAATCTCTTAAACTATGATAAACTATGATCCAACATATATTATCTTAAGCTTTGATCCAACATATATTATCTTCGATGCAATCCAACATAAGTTTAGGTTACAATGCCATGAACATTTCAATATGTCACAATTCGACCAACATATGCCAACATTGCAATCTGATGTACAAAACCCACCAACACAATGCGACGTTTAAAACCCTACATTGAAATTTGACATGTAAAATCCTTCATTGTAATGTTGCAATGTGACAAACATAGTTATGTTGCAATCTGAAAAACATAATAATGTTGCAATGTGTCGATCATAAATATATGTCGTAGTTTGATGAACATAGCCATGTTGTCGCATTTTTACAAACATATCATCACATTGCACATATCCTAATGTCACAATGTGACAAAAATTTCCAAACATCACAACATATCGAACATAGCCCTTGTCAGAGTGTGGTGTACACAACTCAATTTCAAAATGTGAAGATCATAAATAGATGTCGCAATGTGACGGACATAGCCCTATCGTCACATTTTGAAGAACATATCATCACGTCATAATGTGATACACATATCCTAATGTCACAATGTGAAAAACATTTCCAAACATCACAATGTGTTGAACATAACTCGTTGTCACAATTTGATGTACGCAACTCAATGACGCAATGTGATGGTCATAAATACATGTCGCAATGTGATGAACATAACCCTTTTGTCACATTTTGATTAAAATTTCATCATGTCACAATGTGACACACATATTCTAATGTCACAATGTGACAAACATTTCTAAACGTCGCAGTGTGTCGAACATAACCCCTTGTCACAATGTGATGTACAAAACTCAATGTCGCAATGTGATGAACATAGCCCTATCGTCGCATTTTGATGAATACATCATCACACCACAGTGTGACACACATATCTTAACGTTACAATGTGGCAAGCATTTCCAAACATCGCACTGTGTTGAACATAACCCCTTGTCACAATGTGATGTACACAACTCAATGTCATAATGTGACAAACTTAGCCTAACACTACAATGAGATGAACATTTCTCGACGTTGTAATGTGATAAACATAACCCACATTGTAATATGGTATTCATGCTGAAAACTCTTAATGTTACAAAACTCTTTTATTTGTCACATTGCAATGAACTTTGTAAAGTTGTAATGCTATGCACATAGACTCGTCATCACTATGTGACCAACCATAGCACAATGTAATGATATACATGCATATCCTCATGTGACAATGTCACAAACATTTCAAAACGTCACAAACTAATGAAGAGAACCCTAATGTTGCAATGTGACAAACATTTCCAAATATCACAATGTGTTGAACATAACCCGTTGTTGCCATGTGATGTACACAACTCAATGTCGTAATGTGATGATCATAAATAGATGTTGCAATGTGACAAACATAGCCTTGTTGTCACATTTTGATGAACGTCACATCACGTCACAATGTGACACACATATCCTAACGTCATAATGTTACAAACATTTCCAAATGTCACAATCTGACGAACATAAACCCTTGTGGCAATGTGATGTACACAACTCAATGTGATGATCAGAAACATATTTCGCAGTGTGACGAACACAACCCTATTATTGCATTTTGATGAACATATCATCACGTTACAATGTGACACTCATATCCTTACGTCACAATCTGACAAACATTTCCAAACGTCGCAATGTGATCAACATAACCCACATCACAATGTGACGTTCATGATGAAAACTTGTTATGTTACAAAACTCTTTTATTTTTCACATTGTGATGAACTTTGTAACATTTTAATTCTATCCACATAGACTTGTTTTCACTATGTGATGAACTATAGCACCATGGAATGATATACGTGCATATTCTCATGCCATAATGTCACAAACATTTCAAAGTGTAGAAATGTGACGAAAAGAACCCATTGTCATAAGGTGATGTACAAAACCCTATTGTGGCAATGTGACAAACATTGCCCAACATTGCAATGACACAAACTTTTTCCAATGTCGCAATGTGATGGCCATAATCCATTGTGGGAGTCTCATAAATGTATTGGAATACCATAATGTGAGAAACATAAATCCTTTGTCCTAATATCTTCAACATAATTTGTGGATGTCATAATCAATGTCGCCCACCATAATCATCTCCACATGGTCTACGAAGGCTAGCCATGGGCATGGAAAAACATAGTCAACCCTGATCAACCATAGTAGACCATGGCGATGGTCAATCATATCAAACCATGGTGAAGGTCAACCATAATCAACCATAATGGTCTATTGATTAATGCATTCAGACATAAATACTTTAATGCGTTAAAATATTAATGTATTAATTATTCAATACATTATTGAAATGTTTAAATTTAAGTATTACTACATTAATAACAATAAATTTAATACAATATAAAGTTTAGATTTAATGTTTAATAATTTCTTAAAATATTATTAATTTATTAGTGTATTTTTAATGTATTATTTTATTAATATAATATATTGTATTAAAGTATTAGTAATTATTGTATTAATGTATTCGTAAATATTGTAGTGATTATATTATTAAGCTATTTATTAATTAATATGTAGTGATATTTTAGTTTTTACATATTAATTAATTAATACTTTAATACTTTTCTAAATATATTAATTTATTATTGTATTTTTAATGTATTACTTTATTAAAATAGTATATTGTATTAATGTATGAATGATTATTGCATTAATGAATGAATGTATTCATATGAGTATTGTATTGTATTAATGTATTGATACTTTTGTAATGAATTTATTATATTTCTGTAATAATGTTATAAAGTAGTTTTAATATATTTTTATTTTGTTAATGTTATTAATATTTTATTATTTTAATAATATTTTATTATTTTAATGTATTAATTTAAGTTATTAATATTTTTATATATTTGAAATGTATTTATATTTTATTATTGTATTAATATTTTAATATTTTTTTTTTATTTAAAGTTGTATTACTGTATTTATTAATTAATATGTTTTATTAATACATCACATGTATTTTAATTTATTAATTAATATGTTTCATTAATACATCACATATATTTTAATTTATACATTACATTAATGTTTTAATTATTTAATACATTCATATTTTAAGAGTATTTGTATATTAATAGATTAATTAATATTTCATTAATGTATTATTTAATTAATACATGAATATTTAGTACATTAATATATTATCACATCAATTTTTTTTTTTTTAAATAAAAAGGGGTGGATCCTATTATATTAGCAAAAAGAGCATACAATAACTATTGATGACGCCAGCTGTCTCGCCTAAACAGGAAACCAGGACAGCTGGGTCTCCTGTGCCAGGTGTGACTCTGTTACCAAAATATACATGGGAATGCCCTGCCCGAAGGAAACCAGGGCTATTATGCTAATAAGTTTCAAAAAGGATGCCATAACTAGACGTAAAGAAACTGATCAAGCTAACTGAACTAAAACAACAGAGATACTTCTAACCAGAAGCTTCAGTGAGTCTATTTGCCCATGCGCTGCCGCTCGTTTCTCTTCTGTCACCAGCCTGCTGGAAGCGAGTACGTTTGCGCACACGTCAGACACTTCCGCTGTGGAAGATTCTTGGAGTGGGCCGCAAAGAGCATGTCCAACCTTTGGTCCATCCTGGCGAGGCGAAAAACTTGGTCGTCCATTAGATTCCGGAGCTCAAAGATGAGTGGGAGGTGCCATAATTCGGAGAAGGATGGCTGTTCCAACGCTCCGCTGGCATCGGATGCTTATGTCCTGGAGTCCCTCGCTGCTCGGGTCGAAAGTCCTGGTGGCTCCTCCATCCCTGTGGTGTCGTTGGGAGGGGTTTCCTCCTCCATGATATAGGGTGGGAAGAGGTCCTCCGTGTTGTCGGCGTTGGGGTTCCACAGGGTGTCTTCGGGCAAGAGCTTGCTTTCCTCTTTGAGTGAAATTGAGGGGTGGCTCTGCATAGCCTCCTCCAGACTAATTTCCTCTACATATGCCATGGGAGGCATCCATGGTCGCCTTTTGTGTCGGGTGGATGCTAAGGCAAGTGCTCACTTGAATTTTCTTATGCGCTGGCGCCAGGACTCAGCCCTGTACCAGGCGGCCCCTCTACACGATTTCCCTCTGAGCCTTGGCATTGTGGAGACCCTGGAAGGGGCCCGAGTTCCTGTCAGATTGGCCTCTCCTCTCCCAAACTTCAGCGGGGCTCGGAATTTCTGCTCGGACGGAGTGAACACTGCGAGGAGCCATTGTATCTCTTCCCGATTCATCTCCGTGATAATACGCCATGCTACCATGACCACCAAAGCCATTAAGGCTGGGTGTTGAGTGCTCTGTCGACTGGTACATCTCCCTCGCATGAGAGGACTCATCAAATGGAGGTGGCTGGTGCAAGCCATTGCGTAATTAATGGTCGAAGGGCGCTTGTCATTTGAAGCATTAAAGGGATGTCCCAGCGGCCGCCCGTGTGTCCCCTATTGCCCTCGTGTCACCCCATTCGGGGATATTATCACATCAATTTATTCATATTTTAATGCTTAAATATATTAAAACATTATTAATAAATTTTCACTTAATAATGTTTTATTGTATTAATACTTTAATGTAATTATTTAAAAATGTATTATTAGTATTAGTAATATTTTAATATATTATTGTATTTTTAAATACTTTAATGTTTGGTTAATATATAAATTCTTTATTAATGTATTAATTACATAACTAAATTTAATGATTAATATAATAATTTATTATTAATAATTAATTATAATGCATTATATTATACACAGGAAACAACCACTTTTATGTAAAAAGTGGTTGATATATGTCAATTGATCCCATTTTCTACTTTTTTCAATTAATGGCGTAGGCGTATATCAACCACTTTTTACATAAAAATGGTTGTTGCTAGTTAACAACAGACATGCCTGAAATAACATTAATACTTTAATGTATTAAATACATTAAATAAATTAAATTCATTAATGTATTTAATACATTAATGTATTAAATACATTAATACATTAAAGCATTATTAATAATTAATACATTATTACATTAGCAAAGCATTATTAATACATTTAGTAAAGAATTATTAATGTATTAATACATTAATACCTTAATAAAGTATTATTAATACATTAATATATTAAATATATTAAATAAATTAAATATATTAATGTATTAAATATTTTATAAATAAAAACATAAATATTGATATTAAAACATTAATATTAAAGAATTAACACATTAAATATATTATTAAAATATTAATATATTACTAATACATTATAATAATGTATCAACTCATTATTATAAATATATTAATAAAACACTAACAAATACATTACCTAATAAATTATAATAGTATATTAACTCATACTTTAATAATGTATTATTAATATCTTACCTTATTAATGTATTAATATAGTATTAATAATGCATTAATGTTAAAGTAATATATTATTATAAAATAATAATATATTATTATTATTAATACATTATTATACAATAATAAAGAAATACATTGATAAGGTAATACTTGAATAAAACATTAATACATTAAAAATGTATTAAAGTAATAAAAAATACATTAAATTATTATATTAAAACTATTATATTAAAGTACTAATACATTAATAAAATATTTATACAATAATAAAGTAATACATTAATTAATAAGGTAATGATACATTAATAAATAACGATACATCAATACTTTAATAATATATCACTCAAATTAATATATTAAAATAATGTATTAACTCATTATTATAATGTTCAAATATTTTATAAATAACATATTTATAAATTATTAATTAATGTATTAAGAAGGCATTACCAAATACATTAAGTAATAAATTAGAATAGTATATTAAGTCATTATTATTGTGTTTAAATATATTATAGTTAATATATTTATATTCTTAATTAATAAATTAATGTATTAATAAAATATTTATACATTATGAAATAATACATTACTAAAGTATTAAAACATTAATAAAGTATTGTTAATTAATACATTAATAAAGCATTAAAACATTAAAAAAATATTTAATTTATAATAGTACATTAATATATTGAAGTAATAAAGTACAAATGCATTAATAATACATTATTATATAAATAGAAAACATTGACCATGACCATGACCATCATCATCACTATTACCATGATAATGACGATGGTTTAGAGTGATAGCCTATGCTTCACCATCACGATAGTTAACTCCAACTGATGATGACCATGACAATGACTATGCTTGATATATATATAGTTTGTTGCATTGCGACAACCATAAATGTTTATGACAATGATAAATTTTATTTAGAGTTGTTCATCACAATGTAATGTTGACCATGCTCGTGACATTGGGAAATGTTCGTTAGAATGTGACATAGGGAAATGTTCATCATAATGCAATGTTAGTCACAATGCAATGGAAATGTTAGTCACAATCAGATGTATGGAATCATGTTTTACTTTTTAGACAATGGGGTGAAATCACGGAGGTGGGTAACACTTTCATGACAATCGGATCTCCAAAATTCTGAAAAACATTTTTTCGATCGAACCAATATTATTTTTCGGCCGAAAGTTAATGTTTTTGGTCGAACTAGTTTTCGGTCGAAAAGTGAAACGTCAAATCGAACGGTGCAGTAACGACACCCTCGATTTGCGTGTAAAAATTTAGTCAAATGGATATTTTCCATCCAGAAATATGTTTTTGGCCGGACACTCTTTCGACCGAAAGATAGTTCGACCAAACTACCTTTCGGTCGAACTATCTTTCAGACGAAAGATGATTTATATACCAACGACACATCGAATTTGTTTGGTTTTCAAACTTTGTTGGTGTTTCTGTCTGAGCGTATGTGAGCGTGAGCATTGCGTCTGTGAGTGTGTTGGAGGTCTGTGAGCATGAGCGTTGTGTCTGTGAGTGTTGTGTCTATGAGCGTGAACGTTGCATCTGTGAGCGTTTCGGAGGTCTGTGAGCGTGTAGGTGGGAGTTTTGGAGGTTTGTGTTGGCGGTTGGCATCATTGCCGTGGCGAGCTCCAGGACCCTGTTGTATTTAGTTTTAGTTGTAATTTTTTTGTTTTTTTTTATGTATTGTTGTAGTATTTAATAGTTTTATGTAATTTTTTTTATGTATTGTTGTAGTATTTAATAGTTTTATGTAATTTTTTCACAGACAGTAAAGTGTTTCTCTGTGTAGCCTAGTAAGCATTAGAATAGAGAAATATTTATGTAAAAAAACGAGTTCAAGATCCATAAATGATAAGTAAATATTTTTCAATAAATATGAAAGAGGTACTATGTAATACAGTGTTTATGTTTTTCAAATTCCATGTATATATATTTAAATTTTCTTCTATATTTCCATTTTCCACCTTGTGTACATGCAAGCTAGATGTGTACCACACACTAAACTATGTTCGATCTCCCCTGCATATTTTTTCACAAATATAAATCTACATTCAGATGGAAATGGCGAACAACAAACACTCAGATAGAATCAATAATTGAGATTACAGTTTTTTCATGGTTAAAAATCTCCAATTCTCCTTATGGAAATTTGCAATTTGTAGTATTTAATAGTTTTATGTAATTTTTTTTTATGTATTGTTGTAGTATTTAATAGTTTTATGTATTGTTGTAGTAATTTTTTATGTAATTTTTTGGTTTTAGTTGTAGTATTTAATACTACCATAGCCCCAAACTTGTGGCTGTTGAATGCCGAAAAGTTTCGGCTAATAAAATTACCCAGGCAGTAAGTTAAAGAAAACTCTAATTGACACCAGATCCATGAAAATCCTTAGTTTAGTAAATAATCGACCCAACAAATGATGCAGTAAATAATTTGATCCATTCAAGTTTACTAATGATTAACGGCCCTATCTTGATCGACACCATTCATTTAATAACTAATGGCCTTAATATATTTATTTAAAAGAACTCGACGCCAGTGGAGATGAGAATAACTTGATAGAGGGCATAGCTATGCATCAGACTTTTGTGGTTTATTTTCTGATGAGTGGAAACCTTACTATGCTCCTCTACTTGGGTTGAGTCCACTTTCACCTTACTGTAGCTCTGTTGTTGAACATTTGTGCTTCTTATTTCCTCACAACTGCAACACAAGAGAAAACAGATTCAATAACAACTAAAATTAGAAAAAAAGTAAACCCAAAACAATAATCCCATTTATTTTTACTGTATGGAAAACAGATTCAATAACAACTAAAATTAGAAAAAAAGTAAACCCAAAATAACAATCCTATTTGTTTTTACTATATTCATTTGGCCTCCAACTCAGACGTATAACAACGAGGCATCCAATCACCCCAAATTTCAACAATATGAATGAAAATGCCCACTGGCATGTCCATCGCCAAATTGCAAGGTGGTGTAACTTAGAGAAATAGAAATAACAATAGCAAGAAATTGCATACAGTAGAGAAATCGAAATAGCAAGAATTTCCGATCTACCATGAACAATCTACCAACACATAATAGGAATAGAAACAATTTCTGATCTACCATGAACAATCTCCCAACGGATACAGTACAGGAATGAACAATCTACCAATGCATACAATATAGGAATAAAACAATTTTCGATCTACCATGAACAATATGCCAACACATACAGTACATGAATAGAAATTGGAAGAAAGTGAAACGTTACAGTATATAGGAATAGAAACAATTTCTGATCTACCACGAACAATCTGCCAACGCATACAGTACATGAATAGAAATTGGAAGAAAGTGAAACATTAGAAAGGAAAAGGTTACCGTAAAACTGGTTAATTACACTTACTAATGACTAATGCTTGTATTTGGAGTTGTCAGGACAATACCATATCACATCACAACCCTTCAACATATGTGACAACGAAGAATATTCTCTATTAAATAAATCATGTTCATCCATTCTGACTTCGTCATTAAAAGAGTGATTAGTGTGGAAGTTTCCAATAGGTATACGCCTTTTGGCGTAATTAATATTAATTTTAGTTGGCATGCTGAGCTCGACCGAATTGGCACATTAAGAATTGATGGAATATATGAATAGTTTCATTTGATGGAATATATGAATAGTTTCATTTGTGTGTTACTGTAATTTACTAGTATTGTTGGCATGCCATCGGCTTGGCCATGGGGCTGGGCCCTGGCGGCCAAGTCATAGTCCATTGGACTGTGGCTTGGCTGTGGGGGGGTAGCCCTATGGCCAAGCCGTGGGCATTCCCATCTTATGTGAAAGATTTTAAGATTTATTTTGATGATTTTTTTAGCTGAGTTATGTGTTTGAATCCATATTGAATTTTATCATTTACTAATTATATATTATTTTGAAATATGGTATCAACGTATCAAAATTTTTCCATTAATTTTTACCTATCGCCAATAGTACATGTGATGATTGACCCTGATATATATATATATATATATATATATATATTTCATTTCTATATATTTTATATTAATCTTTTAATTTCATTGAGTGTAATGATTTCTTTAGCAATGTTCTATTTTAAAACATGTAATCGTTTTCCAATGTGATATATTAGATAAATGATTATTCATTTCCAACATTCTTTACATAGTTAAATTTTTAGTTATGGTTTTACTTAGTTTAATTTTTAGTTATGGGTTTTTTTATAATGATTAATTACCCCTTATCTAGTAAAAGAGTGAGACTTAGGATATTACAATCCCTAACAAGTAGATAGGTGCATAGCATAGATGATTTTAGGGGCTAAATTTCGCTCATGGGCTAATTTTACATGGTTTTTCCAAAAACGAGATTCGCTATTTTAAAAATCGCCCAAATTCTATAGGATAAAATTATTTTACCTCAAAAATTGCCAAAATTTTATAAAAACTATATAAATCCTTAGAAATTTGAATATTTTTACAAAAATATCGCCAATCATTTATAGTTGGTATATGAAGGATTAGTAAGATTCACCAAGGTTTCTACATTTTAAAATAAATTTCCATCCTTAAAATCATCACTGGTGCATAACAAGGAAAACAACTCATAAGTTTGTAGTAATCTGTTGATAGTTAATTAAAGGAGAAAGTTGAGGAAAGGGTATAATTTTTGTTGCTATTCAATTGCAGACTAGCAACACACCACTTCCCTCTGCAATTTCCCTCGGAGTATAATCATCTCCAAGAAAATCCATCATTCTCTTACCATCCACCACAATAATGCTTGTGGAGGTGGAGGAGAAACAACAATGACATCTATTTTTCTATTTTTCTATAGTTTGAATTGGCCTTCAATGAAAGCCTATGTTTTTGGTAACAACCACCCATTTTGTCATGACAACAAGCCTCAGATAACAAGTGCATTTTTTTTTTTTTTTTGTGTGTGTGTGTAGAAAGATAATGATGACATTATACTCAACATCGCAACATGACGATGAACACAACGCATGCAACTCAAGAAATAACAACATAACGGCCTAACATAAAATCACATCAAGCACCTGGAAGCAATGTACGACGTTCAACAGATGAAGATTAAGAATGACCACCCGCTCATCCTACCCTGCAATGGTTAGGACCTCCAGGACACATAATCAACGCTCAAGCCCAGATTCCCATCGATTTTGACCATTTAAGGTCTCAAGGCTGGCGAATGTTCTGAGGAACAAGGAGGTGTCTACATCCTGCCCGACACAAGCAGACCAAGCCTACTAAGCTAAGAATAATCATCCTAACAACCCAAAATTTATCACACAAGTAACTAGAACCCTTACAGTGAGAAACCAAGCACATTAAATGATTACAACCAAGTACAACATTAGTTAAAAGGAACCCCAACACCCTCAATGGGAAGCGCAAGCTAAAAATGACTTCACCAATACCCCGATCAATTGTCGAGTCAAGCTAGTCAATAATTATAGTCTATTTTAATCATCTATTACGAGCTCAAGTTAGCATGTCTAAAATGCAATAAGACAATAAGGTATGATCTAAATTAGTCTTAAAACCATTCCATTTGCAAAATTTTAAATTACAAATTGTCATCAAGGTACTCTCTAAATCAACGTTAGATAGACATTAATAAGCAAGTTTGAACTTTGTCTTGGCCAATAATTAAAAATATAAATAATCATTAATTATAAGCTAACTAGATTGTCTAAATTATGATTTATCCATTAATTTACAATCATTAGACATTAAATGCAACCAGTCTAGCAAAGTTAAAATATGCAATCCCATCTTTACCCCCTAGTCAAATTAAATCATTAACACCACCTACATGGTTACATCTATTTTAATCCAAATCTCCATCCAACTAGCCATTAATTTTGATAACCATAGCAACCATCTTAAACTAGAATGCTACCATTAAAAATGAATAATGAAGATAATAACAAGGCATTTATCATAAAGCGAATAGCAAGGCATTTAATAACAAATAACCGGGCATTTAATGTAAAGCAAATAACAAGGCAATTAAAAAAATAATAACGTAATTAATAAGGCATTAATAATATTCACTTCCAGGTAAAAATAAAGGTAAGGACTTAGGGCAGGGGCAAAACTCAGGAATAATCATTGAATCATTAGTTGGCTGTCTAAGCCAAAGTTAGGCAGAGGTTAACACGGGCTGTCAAGAATAGGGCATGCTCTCAAGGACAGGGAACGCTCTCTATGCAGGTAAAGTGGAGCTATTAAGGGTAAACTTCTGACAACAACAACGTTATCTAGTGAATAAAAAAAAACCTCTTACAATGCATGAGCCAACCCGCTGTCACACCTTCAAGTTAACATTTTGTTGTGGTAGTTTTGATATGGCAATTCGCTACCAATCTAAGTGACAATCGTAGCCCAAGGGTGTAAAACATTTCAAAAGATTCGCGTGGATGGCAGCTGGTTTGTAACATAAAAGAAGCCAAAGGTGGAAGGGCTTGCTCAGAAATTCGGGTGGACTATAGGATAGTGTTAAATCAGTCAATGCATAGATTGCAATGGCCTTCTATACAAAGCATGATTTCCGTGGATAATCAATCGAGATTCTCTACAGATCATGTAAATGCTGCTCAGGGCAACTGGAGGTAAAATAAATTCTAACAAATAATAACACCATAAAGGAAGACACTAGTCAAAGGAGCGTTTTCCTAAACACAATTATGCCCTTTGAATATAACGCCAAAATTAAGGAGTACAAGTAAAATTTCGATTACTAAAAGAGGTAAACTAAAGGCCCAATGTTTAGACGCTGTCCAGAAATGATTCAGTAAACACAGGGTAAGGAAAACGCATGGCAACCCACTGCTTTCTATTCAACACAGAACAATCTCGCCTATGAAAAGTACAGATTGGAAGAGGTAGATTCGTAGGCCAGAAGTAGGAAAACGTAGGGCAAACACCTTTAGATAAATATCAATGAGGTAGAGGGTAAACCATAGGTTAAAAGTAATGAAACGCAAGGACAAATGCTCCATAGTGTTAATGGTAGACCAGAAGTATATAAATAAATAATATACACAGTAAATTTTCCAGGGATTTGTACCAATGTAGACTTGAACTTGCTAGGAATGCATCAAACGCAATATCAACCAATGCATTAAACGCAAAGTTCATTCCTCAGCATTCACATTAAACGCATAGTATTTATGGGTTCACTCAGGTCACAAGGGTTCCAAGTAACACAGTCCAAATACTTTAAAAGGTTTTAAATCGAGTCAAATAAAGTGCAGAGGTAAATAATACCATTGAAAATCCAGCATACAAACAACAGGGTGAACACATGTAGGCACACACTCGGCCAGTAAGATGCACGTAGGCAGTCATTCGAATGGGAAAAAGCTCAAGCAAAAATTCATCAATATTAATGTGCAGGAATAAAATCCACAGAGAGTAAAAAAAAAGGGCAACATTAAAACAACATGGATTTAAGTTGTGAAGGAGGTAATGCAACGAAGTGCCAAATCATCTAGCAATATATAAAACCACAGAGATAAACTTATTCGGCGATTAAGATACATAGAGTTGAGAAACTTTGCCATCAATTAAAATTTCAAGGTTATTTAAACGCATCAATGAGCAAGTTGAACCTTCAGCCAAGGACAACATCAAGGTAGATGGTTAAAACGTTTGTTCTTTGTTCATTATCCTCACACAAAAAAATAGGGCATTGAGATCCATAGGCCTTTTAACGCTAAGGTGAAAACCATAGATCAGGCTCTTGGCCGACTGCTCAGGCGAGGACTGAGGAGCTAGGGACGAAGGAAAACAACTGATAGGGTCACAATCAACACCACTAGGTGGTCACGACATGCCGAGAAACGACGGTCATGGGAAATCAATCAACCATTGAATCAGCTAGGCTATAAAAATTTTAGTCATGAAACTAGAAAACCAGTTTACCTACCCAATAAGCATGCATATATAAATCATAAATCCTACAACAATCTACCATTCAAACAAGGAAAACGTATCGTTGCCTGTTTGCCCTCTCTGAGTGACGTCTCGTGTGCTCCATGCAACTCCCGCTCGCCAACCGTTGAGACTTCACCGGTACCTCCCAACCAATGCTAGGGGTACTCTTCTTCCCCCTTAGCCCCCTAAGACACAAAGGGGACAAACACATTATCCAGAGATTTCGACTAGCTCCCAGCTCGCCTCGCAAGGCCGAGCTACCACTCCTCTCTGAGCTGGGTATCCCAACTCTCACAAGTAAATCAGTCAAGTAGATATTTCTGCAGCGTAACATTACGCAAACAAAAGATGGTCCTTCCTTCTTCTCCTTCCTTCATTATATAGAGTTTTGAACTTCCTCTCTTTCCTAAAATCTCATTTAATTAAAGTTTTAAAAATAAATTCCTAAAAATTCTTCTCCATACAAGTTTCACCCATCCCCTTCATTCCTCCATTATTTAATTTCTTTAATTAATTAATTATCTTATTTCCCTCACCCACCTAGAGTTACTCCTAGAATCACTCCTAGAATCACTCCTAGGTGTCCCCAAATTCCCTTATAGGTTTTAAAGGCTTTCCCTATTATGAAATTGCTAATTCAGTTTAAAATTAGAAGCTCTTAAATGGTAGATTCTTTACTAAGTTGACTTTCTTCTTTTTCCCTTAAGTTCCCCTTTTTCCCTTTTTATGTTACCTCTTTTCCCTAGTTTCCTAAAAAAAAATTATTTTCCCTCTTTCCCCTTTTTAATTAGAACTCAAAAACGCAGGTGTGGAATTTAACCCCTTTTCCCTTTTATCATTTAATTAGTATATTTTAAATTATCAAAAAGATAAAGCAATTAATTCCCCTTTTTACATTTTATATCAACAGTTTTTTTTTTTTTTTATGAATAAATTAAATTTTTTACTCCCTTCATGTTAGAAGATTTAACGAATTTCATAATTATTATTTAAGTTCTTCTTCTTCTTATTATTATTTTTATTTTATTTTTTTATAGAAGATAAAATTTTACCACTTGCGTAATTTAGACTTAGACCTTAGATTTCGTATTGGGCGGCATTTAATTAGGGAAAAATGTTTTAAAAATACTTAACACGTTAATCGTCCTAAGGCCATCTAGGTTCATTCCTCTATCATCAACAACGTGATGTGCCCTTCAGGATGCACTAGGTGCTCCAAGGGTGCCACTCACCTCATCTGTTCCCTTGCACGATGTGCCCTTCAGGACGCACTACATGCTTCAAGGGTGCCACTCGCCACTCTCTATTTTTCTTGCACGACGTGCCCTTCAGGACGCACCACATGCTCCAAGGGTGCCACTCACCTCTTGACTGACTAGGTAGACATCAATAACCCCTGGAGTCAACACTCCGCCAGGTGAACTTGTGGGAGACTAAGGGCCTCTAAGGAATAAGGCCCCCTCCTTATTGTGTGCCCCTTAGAGTCATTGTGAGCGACTGTCGCAGTCTTCCCTCACGGCATCGTGGGTCCTCTCAAACTAGGTAATCGTTAACCTACAGTTCAATCCACAGCGGGAGTGCTAGTAGGCTATGGCAGGGCTGTTGTCCACACCTCTCCCTCGACATCTCTAGTAGTCGTGCATGACCCCTTTACTCCATATGTGAGTCTGGTCGGCAAGCTATCATTAGCCTACATCATCAACAAATCATGTCAGATCATATCCATATCATACCATCTAATCAGATGCGCTAATATCACAGTAAAAAAATCAAACCCCAATGGTACACTCCCTGACTCGATACGAAGTCCAAGGGGTTCCATCGATGCCTTTGCATCCTCGAGGTCAAAAATCCTACACACTCAGTAAACCGAGTCAATAGTACCTGTCTATGTCAATGTAGTAAAACAACATGTCATCAACCCATAACGCCTCGTAATCAAAATCAAAATTTTTAATAGCATAATAATCCAGATCACTTGTGAGCAAGTGTCCTCAAAGAATAAGTTTGCTCAGTGCACCAGAGAGGGATGTTACATACACCCCCTCTGGGTCTAAACTTCATCCTAAAGTTTCACAGTATATATGCCGAAATAAAGTGTATCATAGTATCATATGTTTATCTATCAAACAAAAATGGAAATTGCTGGTGCATATCATATGCGTCCTCCCAGGTCGCCGAGTGCGGACTATAATTGTCACACTGGACCTTGACCTGATCTACCATTCGACGTCATAGCTGTCAAACGCAATGATCCAAGATGCGGATCGACTCAGCCGTGAGTGCTCCCTCATCTGATTCCTGGAAGGAACTCATGTCAATAACATGTGTAGGATCACTAATATAATGTCTCAAAACATATACATGAAAAACATTGCGCATATGCCTCAAAGAATCAGGCAAGGCTAGTTGATAGGCCATGGGCCCCTTTTTCTCCATAATATCGAAAGGTCCCATGAACCTAGGAGAGAGTTTATCTCCCTTCCCAAACTTGATCGAACTCTTATGCAGTTTAACCTGCAAGAAGACTCAATCACCGACCTCATAACTACGGTCGACACGACGTGCATCGACATAACTCTTCTGTTGATCTTGCGCTTCTTTAATCCTTTGTCTTATTGTTTGCATTTTCTCTTCCATTTCTTGGATCGCTTTTGGTCCCACCAGGACCCTATCCTCAAGCCGATCCAAACTCAAAGGCGTTCGACACGGTCTCTCGTAAAGAAACTCGAAAGGTGACATCTTAATGGTTCTTTGGTAACTGCTGTTGTAAGTGAATTCTGCTAGTGGTAAGAATTCCTTCCAACACTTTTCTTGGTCCATCACATACATGTGAAACATGTCCTCCAAGGTTTGGTTCGTTCGTTCGGTATACCCGTCAGTTTCTGGGTGATACACAGTACTAAAGTTAAGTTGGGTTCCCAAGGCCTCTTGGAAACTCGTCCAAAATCATCCAGTAAACACCGATCCTCGATCGGACATAATCCTCTTAGGCATGCCATGCAACCTCACAATATCACTGATGAAAATTCTAGCTATGTCAGGTGCCTGATACATCATACACACAGGAATAAAGTTAGCACTCTTCATCAGAGTGTCTACTACTACGAAAATCAAGTCATGTCTCCTTGCCGTCAATGGCAATCCAACAATAAAATCCATCGAAATAACCTCCCATTTTGATTCTGGAATAGGGTGTGGTTGTAGTAATCCTGCTGGGTGTCTATGTTCAGACTTTACCTACTGAAATTCTAGACATCTGGCCACATAGTTGACTATGTCTGCCTTCATTTCCTTCCAGAAGAATAGGGGTTTAAGGTCTTCCCTCATCTTCGTGACTCTTGGGTGAGCCATGTAAACTGCTCTATGAGCCTCGCTCAGGATCAACATCCTCAACTTGTCGTTCGGTGGTATGTAGATCCGATTTTTAAACCTCAATAATCCATCGCTATCAAACGAAAATCCTTCAAATCGTGGTACCCTCATTGTGTTTTGTCCGATAAAACCCTTGACCTCTTTGTACCAGTCATCATCACTCTGTAAAGTTAGAATCTTTTCATGCAAATTCGTCTGAAGAGGCAACACCAAAAAGATGCGTGGTCTCCAACTCAATGCATCCACCACTCGGTTCATTGTTCCTTTTATGTAGGTAATCTCAAAGTCATACTCACTAAGCAATTCCGACCAACACCATGATGCAGGAGCATCGTAAGAAGTCAAGAGAGCGTGGAGGTGAAAGACAGTTGGAAAGCGCAACATGCATTTTTTTTTTTTTTACGTTTTGAAATGTTTTTGAAACATTAATGAAATGGTTAAGGCGAAGCATACTTGCATATTGTAAACAGATCATGAGCGATTCACTCTCATCTGTAGCATATTAATGCATTTATGCATAGTTAATGAAAGTAGGTAGGTTTGAGTTAATAGATTAGACAATTTAGAGAGTAGGAGGGAAAACATATATAGACACCCTGGATTTGTATCATAGTAGAGCAGTTGTATCATTAGCATAGCAAAGAAGAGGAGAGAGTTGTAGCAGAGAGTTGAAATAAGAACCCATGTATAGGAGCTTTGAATTAATATATGAATCATTGAATCAGATTTCATCGTGTTATAATGTTTTCTGTTTATACATGGTGAATGGTATGCTTACAGTTGTTTATTCTCTCTGATTATGAATTTGTTTTAATATTGTGTGTATGAATGATTTCATGTTGAATGTTTGAAATCTGAGAGAGAGAGAGAGAGAGAATGAGTTTCAATTGTTTCTCTTCCTGAGTGAGAGAAGTTCCTGCAAGGAGTGCAGTGAAGCGTCCGCAAGGTGTGCATCAACGAAGGTCCGAGTTTATCTCTGAAATCTCAAGAGGGATACCGTTGTTCTCATTCCAACAAAAGTACAAGTGAAGAACCAAGCCATGAAAGATGTGTGAAGGCTAGTTGAAATTTTGGAACTTATCAACCAAGGAAAGGATTGAAGGATTTCTGTTGCAGAGAGCGCACAGAGTCGAGAGGTCGAATACTTAGAAGTATTTGAAATTCTGCCGCAAGGAGTGCAAGAAGGAACCCTTTTGGAGGTTTGAGTTTGTAAGTGAAAGATCAGGAGGGATAATACCTTTGAAATCTTCAAAGGAGGACGAGGGTCGAAGTCATCCAGCAGAAGTAAGGTTTAGAAGGGAGAACGTTGGTTTATTTTGTAGGAGTTGCCAAGGAGGAAACGAGCGGTCGAAATTCTCTATGGAGAATTCATGAAATAGCGAGGACCATAGGATCCAGAGGAGTTGCAGGTTGGATAAGGTTTGGATTAATCCATTCCATTGGTATTAAGATTCACATCGATCGTTGATCGTGATCTGTCAGAGCCATCAGATTTTGGGGATCTTGACGACAAGGAGTTGAGCACAGTGGAACGAAAGTCCCGAAGTCACGAGTTGCGACATGAATTGGCGTGGAGTTTTGGGATTTCGGCATTTTGGGTATTGAGAAACCAAGGAGGGAGCATTTTGGGATCGAGAGTTTCAAACTCCCAATACCCAGAGGCCTGAAATAAAGCAGGTCATGGGATTGAGTGAGGCTTGTACAACACGTGGCACATCTGTGAGGTGGGGACCGCAAGGGTGACAGGTGGCATGTACTCATGCACCGGGGGGTCAACCCATTATTGCCTATCACCTCTCAAGATTTCTCAAAGGAGGAGCACGAAGGCTCTACACTCCAACTCATGAGGTTGTGAGTTACGAGAAGTGTGAAAGGGAAGTTAGACTATCACTAACTATCGCATTTTGGGATTTCGCAAGAAAAGAGCACGAGAGCTCAACACTTCAACTCGTGAGATTGCAAGTTGTGAAAGACCCTGTGCCAAGGACAGTTGTAGTCGTGTGGAGGTGAAGCTCATACCTTGTGCCTGTTCACATAAGGGGGTTTAAGAAGGACCCATGGATAGATTCGTTGAGGGTTCCGAAAGAGCCACTTCGGCTGCAAGGAGATTTGAATGATCCTGTGAGCGGATCTCGGCCTGAGGGTTAGGGGTCTACGTCAAAGTGGTATCAGAGCACAGAAAAAGTATTTTCTTTCTGTAGTAGAGAGAATAGGGGAATATTTCTCATCCATGCTGCCAAGAAGAAGAGACATACCAATGCCTGATCCAACAATGGAAAGAGAAATGCGTGAATTACGTGCCAGGATTGATGCCATGGAGACATCACAGAGGCGCACAATTGACACTGGGGATATCAGCGAAGATGACAGTGAAAATGAAGCTGGACACGAAGGAGAAGAAGTCGTAGTTGAAGATGCTGTAGACAAATGCCTATTCAGGGCTATTGCAAGGATAGGTGCCAGAAAAAAAATGGACACTCCAGTATACGAGGGAAACTTAGATGTTGAAGAGCTTCTAGAGTGGATTAGAGATCTGGATAAATACTTCAACTGTGAGGATGTCAAGGAATATAGAAAAGTCAAACATGCTATCACTAGACTTAAAGGGAATGCAACATTATGGGGGGATGAACTACAGGCTGACAGACACTGTAAAGGCAAACTGAAAATCAAAAGTTGGTATAGAATGGTTACAAAGATGAAAGCCAAATTCATACCCAAGGATTATCAAATCACTCTGTTTCGGAGGATGCAGAATTTGAGACAGAAGCTAATGACAGTGAAAGAGTACATTGAAGAGTTCTACAAGATAAACATCAGGGCAGGTCATCAGGAAAGCGATGATGAAAGGGTTTCTAGGTACATGAATGGTCTGCGATATGACATTCAAGATGAGATGAGCATGATGATCATTTGAAATGTAAAAGATGCTTATCAAATGGCTCTGAAAGATGAAGAGAAGCTAAGTTGAAAGCAAGGTCAAAAAGATCGAGGCAGAAGTCAAGCTAGAGGAAAAACAATTGCCCAAGACAGAACTCAAAACCCTAAAGAAGAGGGAAAGAAACCTCAATCTCAGCATGATAGAGGAGGAAGCTCACAGAGAGAGTAGTATGCTGATAGAAATACTTTTCCTCGAGCTAGAGGAAGAGGAAGAGGCTGAGGAGGCGAAGTGAAGTGTTTTATCTATGGAAAAAATGGACATAAATCTTATGAGTGTCCAGATAGGAAGAAAGAAGGTGGTGAAACTCATATTGCCGAAGCACAAGGATGGAATGTTGAGGCAGAGGATGCTGAGGGCGGAAGATCCTTCATGATGAGGAAATTTCTCTTAATGCCAGAGAAGGAGGCAGAGAACCTAGCCCAAAGGAACAAACTATTTCAGACTGCTTGCAAGACCAAAGACAGGGTATGCAAAGTCATAGTGGACAGTGGTAGCATAGACAATCTCGTTTCTACAGAGATGGTAGAAAAGCTAGAGTTGGAGATTGTTGTACATCCAAGCCCATACAGAGTTTCATGGCTACAAAAAGGACATCAAGTAAATGTCACTAAACAATGTTTAGTTGAATTTAAAATAGGAGGATATAAGGATGAAATATTATGTGATTTCATTCCCATGGATGTTTGTCATCTATTGCTGGGTGGACCGTGGCAATATGACATAAATGTGGTTCATGATGGGAGGAAGAACACATACACCTTGGAGAAGAATGACATGACTCACATGTTGTTGTTGATTAAGGATAAAGAAGTGAAACCAGAGGTGAGAAACACTGTACTTCTCATGAGTGGGAAGGAACTTCTTAATGAGGTTAATAAGAAGGAAGATACACAATTCATTGTGGTCAGAAATCCTAGGATTGTTTTAACCAGTACAAGAGTGGATGATTTACCAGAGGAAATTCAAAATTTGCTGGAAGAGTTTGCTGACATAGTAGTGGACGAACTACCTCGTTTGTTACCACTGATCAAGAGTATAATCCATCATATTGATCTTATACCTGGAGCCAGTTTACCAAACAAATTAGCATATAGGTTGACACCACAGAAAAATGAAGAAGTCAAGAAGCAGGTCCAGGACTTAATGGAAAAAGGATTGGTTAGAGAAAGCTTGAGTCCATGCACTGTTCCAACAATGCTCAGCCCAAAGAAAGATGGAGGCTGGAGAATGTGTATAGACTCAAGGGCGATCAATAATATCACCATCAGATATAGATTTCCATTACCAAGGATTGATGATTTGATGGATTGCTTGAGTGGAGAAAGATTCTTTTCAAAGATTGATTTGAAAAGTGGGTATCATCAGATTCAAATGAGAGAAGGTGATGAATGGAAGACATAATTCAATACAAATGAAGGGTTGTATGAATGGCTTGTTATCCCATTTGTCTTAACAAATGCACCTAGTACTTTCATGAGGCTGATGAACGAAGTCTTGAAGGATTTCATTGGAAAATTCGTCATTGTATATCTTGACGATACATTGATTTTCAACAAGACAGAAGTAGAACACTTAAAGCATTTAGCTGCAATGATGAAGAGATTACAGCAAGAGAAATTTCTGATTAACATGAAGAAATCATCATTTATAAAAACATAACTCATTTATTTGGGTTTTGTTATCTCTGCAAATGAGCTGAAGATGGATCCCAAAAAGGTAAATGCAATTAAGAATTGGCCATCATTGAAAAATGTGTTTGAAATTCGAAGCTTCCATGGTTTGGCAAGTTTATACAGGAAATTCATCCGAAATTTTAGTGGAATTAGCGCACCGATGATGGATACGGTGAATAAAAGACATAAATATTTTCACTGGACAAAGGAAGCAGAGAAGAGTTTCAACTTTCTAAAGAAGAAGATCACAGAGCAACCAATTTTGGTTTTGCCAGATTTCAGTAAGACATTTTAGGTCAAGTGTGACGCAAGTGGATATGCAATAGGAGCAGTCTTGAGCCAAGACAATAGGCCGGTTGCATACTTTAGCGAGAAACTGAATGAAGTGAGGATTAAATACTCAACATATGACAAGGAATTTTATGCAGTCATACAAGCGTTGAAGAAATGGAGACATTATTTTGTTCCTAAAGAGTTTGTTTTGTACAACGATAATCACGCTTTGCAATTCATGACTCAGCAGGAGAAGTTGAACCAAAAACATGCTAAATGGGTTGAATACATGCATAATTTTACTTTTGTAATCAAACATATTTCTGGAATTGCTAACAAAGTTGCTGATTATTTGAGCAGGAAAAGTTTTCTTATGCAGGAATTTAGAGTCAAAACTTTGGGTTTTGATAACCTCAAGGAAATGTAAAGGGATGACCCAGATTTTAAGGAAGCATATGAGGCATCTGAGAATCCAGTTCTCAGGGACAAAAGCCAATGGACCGAATATATGATTCAAGATGGATTGTTATTCAGGGGAAATCAACTATGTATTCCAAAATGCTCCATGAGGGAGAATCTGCTGAAAGAAAAACACAGTGGAGGATTGGCCAGACATTTTGGTCATGACAAGACGTTCTCAAAATAAAATGGTTCATATTTTTGGCTAGGGATGAGAATAGATGTTAAGAGATTTGTGTATGGGTGCAGAATTTGTCAGTACACTAAAGGAAGAAGGCAGAACACAGGGTTATACCTTCCATTACCCATACTAGAAAGGCCATGGGACACAGTGAGCATGGATTTTGTATTAGGTCTACCAAGAATAAAAAGAGGATGTGATTCAATCTTTGTAGTGGTAGACAAATTTTCCAAGATGGCACATTTCATACCATGCTAGAAAACCAGCGACACAACTCATATTGCGAACCTGTTTTTCAAAGAGGTCGTCAGACTTCAAGTCTTGCCAAGGAGTATTGTTTTGGATCAAGATACCAAGTTCGTGGGACATTTTTGGAGGACTTTATGGAGGAATATGGGGACAAGTTTGTCTTTTAGCTTAGCGTATCATCCTCAAACGAATGGGAAGGCAAAAGTTGTGAACAGAAGCTTGGGATATTTACTGTGGAGCCTAGTGACTGAACACCATAGTCAGTGGGATCATATTCTACCACAAGCGGAATTTGATTACAATGATTCAATCAATAGAAGCACAGGGCAGAGTCCATTCCAAATTGTATATGGAATGCAACCAAGGGGAGTTTCTGAATTGGGATATGTGGAACAAACTGAATTCAAGAGTGCTAGTGCAGAAGTCTTTGCAGAAGCAATGAAGGAGCTTCACGACCGAATTAAGGAGCGATTGCAGAGTTCAAACCACAAATACAAGCGCAGAGTAGATCAACACAGGAGAGAACTTCAATTTGAAGTTGGTGATCTAGTTCTTGAACATCTAAGAAAGGAGAGATTCCCAAGGGGAACATATAACAAACTGAAGATGAAAAATATTGGACCATGCAAGATCTTGAAGAAATTTGGGGCAAACACATATGAGATTGAATTACCCAATGGGGTAGGAATTTCACCAATATTCAATGTTGTGGATTTGTACCCTTATAGAGCTGAAGAAACAAGAGCAGAGGATAAACATATAGAAGTTCAATGGACCAAACAAATGCCTATAGCTGAAAAGCCACAGATAGAAAGTATAATTGACAAGAGAGTCAGTAGGAAGACTAGGAGAAAATAGTATTTTGAATACTTGGTCAAGTGGAAAGGACATCCAGTTGAAGATGCCAGTTGGGAAGATGAAGCAGAAATTTAGAAGCATGGAAAAACCGTGCAAGAGCTCATGAATAGGAGTTCATGAAAATTTTCAAGCGAGGGAGTATGATGCAGGAGCATCATAAGCAGTCAAGTGAGCGTGGAGGCGAAAGACAGCTGGAAAGTGCAACACATATATATATTTTTTTTACGTTTTAAAATGTTTTTGAAACATTAATGAAATGGTTAAGGGGAAGTGTACTTGTATATTGTAAATAGATCATGAGTGATTCGCTCTCATCTGTAGTATATTCAGGCATTTATGCATAGTTAATGAAAGTAGGTAGGTTTGAGTTAATAGATTAGACAGTTTAGAGAGTAGTAGGGAAAACGGATATAGAAACCCTGGCATTTGTATAATATTAGAGCAGTTGTATCATTAGCATAGCAGAGAAGAGGAGAGAGCTATAGCAGAGAGTTGAAATAAGAACCCATGTACAGGGTCTTTGAATTAATATATGAAGCTTTGAATCAGATTTCATGGTGTTATAATGCTTTTTTTTTATACATGGTGAATGGTATGCTTACAGTTGTTTATTATCTCTGATTATGCATTTGTTTTAATACTGTGTGTATGAATGATTTCATGTTGAATGTTTGAAATCTAAGAGAGAGAGAGAGAGAGAGAGAGAGAGAGAGAGAGAGAGAGATAAAGAATGAGTTTCAATTGTTTCTCTTCCTGAGTGAGAGAAGTTATTGCAAGGAGTGCAATGAAGCGTCCACAAGGTGTGCATCGACGAAGGTCAGAGTTTATCTCTGAAAGCTCAGGAGGGATACCGTTGTTCTCATTCCAGCAGAAGTACAAGTGAAGCACCAAGCCATGCAAGTTGTCCGCAGGCTGGTTGAAAGTTTGGAACTTATCAACCAAGGAAAGGATTGAAGGATTTCTGTTGCAGAGAGCGCAAAGAGTCGAGAGGTCGAATGCTTAGAAGTATTCAAAAGTCTGTCGCAAGGAGTGAAAGTAGGAACCCTTTAGGAGGTTTGAGTTTGTAAGTGAAAGCTCAGGAGGGATAATACCTTTGAACACTACAAAGGAGGATGAGGGTCGAAGTCATCCAGTAGAAGTAAGGTTTAGAAGGGTGAATGTTGGTTTATTTCATAGGAGCTGCCAAGGAGGAAACGAGCGGTCAAAATTCTCCGTGGAGAATTCACGAAATAGCGAGGACCGTAGGATCCAGAGGAGTTGTAGGTTGGATAAGGTTTTTACGAATCCATTCCATTGGTATTAAGATTCACGTCGATCGTTGATCATGATCTATCTGAGTCGTTAGATCATTTCGACATTTTGGGGATCCTGACGACAAGGAGTTGAGCACAGTGGAACGAAAGTCCCGAAGTCGCGAGTTGTGACAGAAATTGGCGTGGAGTTTCAAGATTTCGGCATTTCGGGTATCAAGAAACCAAGGAGGCATCATTTTATGATTGAGAGTTCCTAACTCTCAATACCTAGAGGTCCTAAATAAATCAGGTCACAGGATTGAGCAAGGCTTGTACAACACCTGGAACATTTGTCAGGTGGGGACCACAAGGGTGATAGGTGGCGTGTACTCACGCACCGAGGGGTCAACCCATAGTTTCCTATCACCTCTCGAGATTTTTCAAAGGATGAGCATGAAGTCTCTACACCCCAACTCGTGAGGTTGCGAGTTGTGAGTTGCGAGAAGTGTGAAAGGGAAGTCAGACTATCGCTAACTATCGCATTTTAGGATTTCGCAGGAAAAGAGCATGGGAGCTTAATGATTCAACTCACGAGATTGCAAGTTGTGAAAGACCCTATGCTAGGACCAGTTGTGGTTGTGTGGAGGTGAAGCTAATACCTTGTGTCTGTTCGCATAAGGGGGTTTCAGAAGGTCTTGTGGATATATTCATTGAGGGTTCCTATAGGGATATGAAATAGCCACTTCGGATGCAAGGAGATTTGAATGATCCTGTGAGCGAATCTCGGCCTGAGGGTTGGGGGTCTACGTCAAAGTGGTATTATAGCACAGAAAAATTCTTTGCTTTCTGTAGCAGAGAGAACACGGGAATATTTCTCAGCCATGCCATCGAGAAGAAGAGACAGACCAATGCCTGATCCAGCAGTGGAAAGGGAAATGCACGAATTACGTGTCAGGCTTGATGCCATGGAGACAACATAGAGGCACACAGTTGACGCTGGGGATATCAGCAAGGTGACAGTGAAAATGAAGTTAGACATGAAGGAGAAGAAGTTATAGTCAAAGATGTTGCATACGAATGCCTATTCAGCGTTGTTGCAAGGATAGGTGCCAGAACAAAAATGGACATTCCAAAATATGAGGGAAACCTGGATGTTGAAGAGCTTCTAGACTGGATTAGAGCTCTGGATAAATACTTCGACTATGAGGATGTCGAGGAAGATAGAAAATTCAAACATGTTGTCACTAGACTTAAAGGGCATGCAACATTATGGTGGGATGAACTGCAGCATGCGTTTTCATGCATTCATCTCACTTTGCGTAAAAATGTGTTGTTGTCGACAATGGTCAGTCTTTAGGTCAAATTTTCATCCAACAAGCTAGTGTCTCCAAACCTTCAAGGCATATAAGATGGCTAACAACTCCAAACCACGTGTCATGTAGTTCTCCTCATGCCTTCTCAGTTTCCTCAAAATATAAGTGATCACTCGTCTGTCTTGCATCAAGACTCCACCTAAGCCTTCCTTGGATGCATCAGTGCATACGAAGAAGTTTGCGTCCATGTCCGGGACCTTTAGTATTAATGTTGTTGTCAACAATTCCTTGAGCCTCTGAAATGATTCCGCGCATTTCTTGGTCCAAACAAACTTCTTGTTTTTCTTCTACAATTCCATGATCGGATTTGCTATCTTTGAAAATTCCTCGACGAACCATCGATAGTATCCTGCTAGACCCATGAAGCTACGCACCTCTGGGACATTCGTCAGTGCAGACGATTCCATAATCGCCTCGACCTTGGCTGGATCCACGATGATTCCTTCGCCGAAGATGAAATGACCTAAGTAGTGAATCTTCAATTGATAAAAAGAGCATTTGGACAACTTCCCATACAGGTTGTTCTCTCACAGACATTGTAGTACCAAGCACAAGTGCTCGTCATGCTCCTCCGTCATCTAAGAGTAGATCAAAATATCATCAATGAATACTTGGATGAACTTGTCCAAGTACTTGCGGAACAACCCATTCATCACACTCATAAATACCCCTAGGGAATTTGTCAGTCCAAACGGTAAAACAGTAAACTTGTAATGTCCAAACCTCATCTTAAAGGTGGTCTTAGGGAGGTCATCCTCCTTGATCCGTAACTGGTGATACCCTGATCGCAAATCGATCTTGGAGAACACCATAGCACCCTTCATTTGATTGAAAAAACCATCAATTCTTGGCAATGGATACTGATTCTTGATTGTGGCCTTGTTCAATTGATGATAGTCAATGCAGAGCCTCCACGACCCATCCTTCTTTTGTATGAAAATAACAGGTGCACCCCACGGTGACACACTAGGATGTATCAGTCCCAGGTCCAACAACTCCTTCAGTTGTATTTTCAACTCTTGTAACTCTGGGGTCGACATCCGATAAGGAATTCTTTCTATCAGTTCAATCCCCAGTTTTAGGTCTATGGTAAACTCCAATTCCCTCTCCAGCAGCATCCCAGGTAATTCCATTGGAAAGATGTCTACAAATTCTCTCACCACCGCAAGGTGTTCTAGACCTTCTGCTACTCCCTTCTCATTTAACGCAAGGATTGCATAAAGCTTGCACCCCTTGCGCATGCTATTTTGAAGTTGCAAGGAAGAGATGAACCTCAGGGAAACTCCCTGGTTCCATCGTACAATCACCTGTCTCTGTCCCTCGTGATCGACCAAGCTCAACCATTTTGTCTTATAGTTGAGTATCACCTCATGCGATTCCAACCAGTCCATACCAATCCTAACATCATATGATCCTAGGATCATGATGTATAGGTTGGCCCTTGTGAAAAACTCTCCCAGGTTAAAGATACATCTTGTAACCTTTCCTCCAACCTTTTGTTTGGCTCCTGAAGCCATCTCTATGAAGATAAACTTGTCTTGTTTGACTGCCTTTACCTTAATCCTTTTTAGCGCTGCACCAGAAATGAAACTCTCGGTATCACTGGGATCTATAAAATTACTATGGTTCTGGTCAGCGATAGTACCTGTTGTCTCAAGCACAGTTGACTGATGCTCTGCCTGGCAATTATTCACCGCTGCATGAATCCGATGGGCCTTGCCCATATCTCCCATGATAGTGGGTCCAACTGATCCAAATGGTCTAGTCCTCTCCACAGGGCAGTTGCACTGGTAGTGTGGCTCCCCACATGTCCAACACCCCTTCTTCGACCCAGTAGTCATGGTAGCCAAAGTAGAAGATGATGGCCCACCAGCTTGGAACCATGGTCTGTTCTGCTGTATATGCCTAAACTGCTGCTGCTGCAGGCGACGCTGTTGCTGATGTTGTGGTCCCTGATAAGGTGCCCGCTACTGAGGCGTCGGTCGCCGGGGTGTAGTGAAAGTGGATCCCCTCTGGAAGTGATGATATCCCAGTGCATGACTGGCTAGTGTCTGATGTTGTTGTGCTCCAGATGAAACCTGCCCTGCTGGTCTCACTGGAGTCCTGGTTTGACCCCTACTGATAAGCTCCTTGATGTAGGAGCATCGCCAGCACATCAAGCGAGCTAGTGCGGAAGCATAAGACAGCTGGATAAGCCAGCACAAATTTTGAAAATGCTTTGGGACTGTTGCGCAAATCTTAAATGAGTCATTTGAGAAGAGGCGCCTTTGTATATTGTAATGGAACTTGAGCAGATAGCTCTCGTCCTTAGGTAGATAGTCATCATTTAATAGATTTAATGTAGTTAGATAGGAATTTAATTCTAGATTTGATAGCCTAGAGTCTGAGAGGGAAAACAGATATAGACACCCTCATTTGTACATTGTAACATTAGCATTTAGGAGCAGAAGAACAAGCAGAGAACTGTATGAATAACACCGATGTATAGGCATTTGAATTAATAGAAGAAAGTTTTGATTCAAATCCATGGTTTGTGTTGTTTCTCTATGTATTGATGTTATGCTCATGGATGTTTGCTTCCTGTTATACATTTTCTTTTATATGCTGTGTATGTGATTTCATGGTTGAATTGAAGTCTGAGAGGAAGTGAGAATAAGTTTCAATTGTTTCTCTGTTTGGGCATGGATTCCTACAAGGAGTGCAGTTGAAGTCGTCCACAAGGAGTGTGTTGACAGAAGGCTCAAATAGTTAACTTTTGTTTTCATTGGCCCCAGAGTGAAAGTGGGTTACAGGATCCATGCAAGGAGTGTGCAAGCCAGGGAGAAGTCTTAGAGTTGTGATTCTGAGCAAAGTATCGAAAGACTGCTGCAGGAGTGCGCAGGGTCAAGAGAAACTGAACACTTGAAGTGTTTGCAGAGTTGCCGCAAGGAGTGTGAGCAAAGGATTCTCATTTTCCAGAGGTTGAGAAGCTAGAGAAAGATCAGGAGGAGTAGGCCTTTGAATTCATGGAGGGATAAGTTTAGGGGAGCTGCTATTGAAAGCCAAGGGAAAAGACGCAAGTTGACAAGCAAGTGAACAAATATTGTGGAGAGACACTTCTTTATTTTGTGGATTGCGTAAGGAAGAAAGGATGGTCGAAATCCATTAAGGAGGTTTTGCGATGTTTCGTGGGCTGTCGAATCTCACAGACGTGTAAGGAGGTTACAACGAGAACGTCCAAGGGTTCAAAGTTTAGGAGGAAGCAGAGCCGTCGATCCGAGTCAGAAAGAGCCGTCGGATCTACATGTGGCATTGTGTATCGGGGATTCGCAAGGCGAAGCTCCAAAAGTTTGCAACAAGGATTGCGATATCGCGACACGTGATATCCCGACAAGTCCAGGACCATCCATCAGTGAGGACGCGTGTTAGGAGATTCCAGTAAGTCGGGGTTTGGAGAATCAGGGTTTTCAAAGGTAAGAAACTCTTGCACATATGAATCGCGAAACACGATATCCCGACGGAAGGGTTGTGTGGGCCACAGTTAGGGTTAGTGAAGGACAGGTGGCATATCATATCGGGGATCGAGAAAAGGTAAATCTCGAATCCTTTGGCATTAGAATTTGCGATCCCGCGAATTCTGAAATCTCGATCAAGGCGACAGGGTGTGGAAAGGTCAATTCACACGTGCGCATCGAAGAATCAGTGCATCGGGTATCGGGGGTTGGTAATTCAAGGTGCACGACATCACGAGTTGTGAAATCACGATAGAACAAAAGTCCTGATAGGTACGAGGAGAAGTCAATGTTGACTGGCCATTGGGTCTCGGGGATTCGAGAGCCTCGTGATCGACCATAAACTTATGAAGCTGCGAGTTCCAATTTCCTGACAAGTGGAAAAAAGGGGAGTTGCGCTGAAGAGAATATGTGGGGTGCAGATTTCCCGATAGGGAAATAGAAGAACCTTCGAGTTCTTCAGTCCGAAGAGAAACAAGATCTTGTGAGAGTGGACGTGCTCTGAGGAGTGCGGTTGCATCAGTCTGGTATCAGAGCGGGAATATCTCTTTGCTTTCTGTAGTAGAAGAGAAGGAGTAAATTCACCATGCCACCGAGAAGAGAAAGGAAGTCACCTGATCCAGAGGATAGGGAGATGCCAAGGAGAAGAGGCAGGTAGGCGACAAATCCATAAATGGAGAGACAGATGCGTGATCTCCGAGAAAGACTCGAGGATATGGAGAGATCGCAAAGACACACTGCTAGTGCAGGGGATCTTAGTGATTCTGAAGACGAGATGGAAGATGGACATGAAGAAGAGGTCACAACAGAGGATGCATCAACCGAGCGATTGATCAAAGCCATTTCCAGGATGGGTGCAAAGGCGAAGATGGACATTCCAGTTTACGAGGGAAATGTGGATGCAAAAGATCTTTTGGATTGGATCCGAGCTCTTGACACCTACTTCGATTATGAAGATGTCGAAGAGGATAAGAAGGTCAAGCATGCTATCACGCACTTGAAGGGACATGCAACATTGTGGTGGGACGAGCTACAAGCTGACAGGCACTGCAAAGGCAAACAGAAGATTAAGGGTTGGGATCGAATGATTGCAAAGATGAAGGCAAAGTTCATCCCAAGAGACTATCAAATTACTCTGTTTAGGAGGATGCAGAACCTAAGACAGAAGCTGATGACAGTGAAAGAATACACTGAGGAATTCTATCGACTGAACATCAGAGAAGGTCATCGGGAGAGCGATGATGAGAAAGTTTCCAGATATCTGAATGGTCTGAGATACGACATTCAGGATGAATTGAGTATGGTAACCATCCGAACTGTGGAGGATGCTTATCAAATGGCTCTGAAATATGAGGAGAAGCTGAGCCGAAAGCAAGGTCAGAGGGGCCGAGGCAGAAGTCAGCTCAGAGGCAAGTCAGTTGCCCAAGAAAGAACTCAGAAGCCCAAGGAGGAATGGAAGAAAACTCAGGGTAAAGTTGAGAGAGGTGGAACCTCACAGCGAGGACAACAATATGCTGAACAGAAAGGGCAGCATACAGAGAAGAGTGGAGGATATGCTGACAACAATACTTTTCCTCGTACCAGAGGGAGAGGAAGAGGCCGAGGTGGAGTAATCACATGCTTCAGATGTGGTAAGAATGGGCACAAGTCATACGAGTGTCCAGAGAAAAAGAAGGACATTGGAGAAGCTCACATCACCAAAGCGCAGAGGCGGGATGTTGAGGCCGAAGATGAAAAGGGCAGAAAATCGCTTATGATGTGAAAAGTTCTTTTGACACCCGAGAAGGAGGTGGAGAGTTCAGCTCAAAGGACCAGACTATTCAGAACAGCTTGCAAGACCAAGGATAGGGTGTGCAAGGTCATTGTAGATAGTGGTAGCATGGATAATCTCGTATCCATAGAGATGGTGGAGAAGCTGGAGCTGGAGACGACTGATCATCCAAGCCCATACAGAGTTTCGTGGCTACAGAAAGGACACCAGGTAACTGTTACTAAACAATGCTTGGTTGAGTTCAAGATAGGAGGATATAATGATAAAATTTTGTGTGATGTTATTCCCATGGATGTTTGTCATCTATTGTTGGGTAGACCATGGAAATATGATAGAAATGTGATTCATGATGGGAGAATGAACACATATACTCTGGAGAAGAATGGGAGAACCCATATGTTGCTTCCGATCAAGGATAAGGAGGTGAAGCCGGAAGTAAACAACACAGTGCTTCTCATGAGTGGGAAGGAGATTCTACAGAGGTGAAGAAGAAGGAAGATCCACAATTCTTTGTGGTCAGGAAACCGAGGATTGTTCTAACTAGCACAAGAGTGGATGATCTACCAGATGAGATTCAGGAACTGCTAGGAGAGTTCACTGACATCATAGTGGACGAATTACCTCATTCGTTACCACCGGTGAGGAGTGTGAGTCATCACATCAATCTCATACCTAGAGCCAGTTTGCCGAATAAATCCGCATACAGGTTGACGCTGCAAGAGAATGAAGAGGTTAAGAGGCAGGTCCAGGAGTTATTGGACAAAGGGTTGGTTAGGGAAATCTTGAGTCCATGTGTTGTTCCGACAGTACTCAGTCCGAAGAAGGATGGAGGATGGAGAATGTGTACCGACTCAAGAGCCATCAATAAGATAACCATTAGATACAGGTTTCCATTGTCGAGAATGGATGATCTAATGGATTGCCTGAGTGGGGAAAAATATTTTTCAAAGATTGATTTGAAGAGCCGGTATCACTATATTCGCATGAGAGAAGGCGATGAGTGGAAGACAGCCTTCAAAACCAACGAAGGATTGTATGAATGGCTTTTCATGCCATTTGGCTTGACGAATGCACCGAGTACCTTTATGAGGTTGATGAACGAAGTCCTGAGGGAGTTCATCGGGAAGTTCGTCATTGTGTATTTGGATGACATATTAATTACAGTAAGTCAGTGGCTGAACACCTGAAGCATTTGGCCATTGTGATGAAGAAGCTGTTGATTAATATGAAGAAGTCCTCATTTATGAAGACATAGCTCATTTACTTGGATTTTGTTATTTCGGCTAATGAGTTGAGAATGGACCCGGATAAGGTAGAAGTGATCAAGAATTGGTCATCACCGAGGAATGTATTCGAGGTGAGAAGTTTCCATGGTTTAGCTAGTTTCTACAGGAAGTTCATCAGGAATTTCAGTGGGATTAGCGCAGCGATGATGGATACAGTGAAGAAGCAGCATAAGTCTTTTCATTGGACAACAGAGGCTGAAAAGAGCTTCAATCTATTGAAGCAGAAGATCACGGAACAACCAGTGTTGGTGTTGCCAGATTTCCGAAAAACATTGCAAGTGAAATGTGATGCAAGTGGATTTGCCATAGGGGAAGTCTTAAGTCAGGAAGACAGGGCGATTGCATATTTCAGTGAGAAACTGGATCAGGTGAAACTGAAGTACTCCACGTATGATAAATAATTTTATGCTATCATACAGGCACTGAAAAAGTGGAGGCATTACTTGATCCCAAAGGAATTTATATTGTACAGTGATAATCATGCATTACAGTTTGTGACTCAATAGGAAAAGTTGAATCAGAAACATGCAAAATGGGTAGAGTATATGCAGAATTTCACATTTGTGATTAAGCATATTTCGGGTACTGCTAACAAAGTGGCTGATGTTTTGATCAGAAAGTGTTTGTTATTGCAGGAGTTCCGAGTCAAAACCTTGGGTTTTGATAATCTCAGGGACATGTACGCAGGAGATGCAGATTTTGCAGAAGCATATGAAGCAGCTGAGAATCCAATTCTCAGAGACAGAAGCCCTTAGATAGATTATATGATCCAGGAGGGGTTGCTGTTCATAGGAAATCAACTGTGTATTCCGAATTGCTCCATGAGGGAGAACTTGTTAAAGGAGAAACACAGTGGAGGATTGGCAGGACATTTTAGCCATGAAAAGACATTCACGAAGTTGAATGAGTCATATTTTTAGCTGGGGATACGAGAAGATGTCAAGAGATTCGTTGACAGATGCATAATTTGCCAGCATTCAAAGGGGAGAAACAAAAATGCAGGGTTTTACCAGCCATTGCCCATACCGGAGAGGCCATGGGAGGCGATAAGCATGGATTTCGTATTGGGGTTGCTGAGGACACAAAGTGAGGTCGATTCAGTCTTTGTGGTCATGGACAGGTTTTCTAAGATGGCACACTTTATTCCATGCCAGAAGACCAGCGATGTGATGCACATCGCAAATCTGTTTTTCAAAGAGGTCATTCGACTTCATGGATTGCCGAAAAGTATAGTTTCGGACAGGGACACCAAATTCGTAGGGCATTTTTGGAGGACCTTATGGAAGAAGATAGGAACTAACATGATGTTTATTTCTGTGTATCATCCTTAGATGGATGGACAAACAAAAGTGGTCAACAGAAGTCTAGGAGACTTACTGAGAAGCTTGGTGACAAAGCACCATAGAAGCTAGGATAGCATGTTGCCACAGGCCAAGTTTGCATACAATGATTCAGTGAATCGGAGCACAGGGAATAGCCCATTTCATATTGTGTATGGAGTGCAGTCGAGAGGATTTTCTGAACTGAGGGATTCAGAACATATTGCTACTAGCAGCGCTAGTGCAGAAGAATTCACTGAGGCGATGAAAGAACTTCACAGCAGGGTGAAGGAGCAGTTGCTGAAAACGAATCAGGAGTATAAGCACAGAGCAGATCGACATCAGAGACAACTTTAGTTCGAATTTGGTGATCTAGTTCTAGCACACTTGAGGAAAGAAAGGTTCCCAAGGGGAACATACAATAAGCTGAAAATGAAGAAAATCGGGCCATGCAAGGTCTTGAGAAAATTCAGAGAAAATGCTTATGAAATTGAATTGTTGGATGGCATCGGAATATCTCTGATATTCAATATCGTAGATTTATACCCATACAGGGATGGAGAAGTGGAGACTGGAACTAAGGAGCCAGTAATCCAGTGGATGAAACAATTGCTAGTTGCAGAGAAACCACAGATGGAGTGCATACTGGACAAGAGAGTGGGTAAGAAGACCAGAAGAAAAGAATAATATGAGTATCTGGTCAAGTGGAAGAATCACCCAGTGGAAGATGCCAGCTAGGAGATAGAAGTGGAGATACAAAAGCATGGACAGACCGTGCAGGAGCTCATGGACAGAAGCCCATGAAAGTTTTCAAGCCGAGGAGTATGATGCAGGAGCATCGCAAACACATCAAGCGAGCCAACGTGGAAGTAGAAGACAGCTGGATAAGCCAGCACAAATTTTGAAAATGCTTTGGGACTGTTGCGCAAATATTAAATGATTCATTTAAGAAGAGGCACCTTTGTATATTGTAATGGACCTTGAGCGGATAGCTCTTGTCCTTAGGTAGATAGTCGACATTTAATAGATTTAATGTAGTTAGATAGGAATTTAATTCTAGATTTGATAGCCTAGAGTCTGAGAGGGAAAATGGATATAGACACCCTCATTTGTACACTGTAACATTAGCATTCAGGAGCAAAAGAACATGCAGAGAACTGTATGAAGAACACCCATGTACATGCATTTGAATTAATAGAAGAAATTTTTGATTCAAATCCATGGTTTGTGTTGTTTCTCTGTGTATTGATGTTATGCTCATGGATGTTTGCTTCCTGTTATACATTTGATTTTATATGCTGTGTATGTGATTTCATGGTTGAATTGAAGTCTGAGAGGAAGTGAGAATGAGTTTCAATTGTTTCTCTGTTTGAGCATGGATTCCTGCAAGGAGTGCAGTTGAAGTTGTCCGCAAGGAGTGCGTTGACAGAAGGCTCAAATAGTTAACTTTTGTTCTCATTGGCCCTAGAGTGAAAGTGGGTTACAGGAGCCATGCAAGGAGTGTGCAGGCCAGGGAGAAGTCTCAAAGTTGTGATTTTGAGTGAAGTATCGAAAGACTGCTGCTGCAGGAGTGGGCAGGGTCAAGAGAAACTGAACACTTGAAGTGTTTGCAGAATTGTCGCAAGGAGTGCGAGCAAAGGATTCTCATTTTTCGGAGGTTGAGAAGCTAGAGAAAGATCAGGAGGAGTAGGCCTTTGAATTCATGGAGGGATAAGTGCAGGGAAGCTGCTATTGAAAGCAGAGGGAAAAGACGCAGGTTGACGAGCAAGTGAACAAATCTTGTGGAGAGACACTTCTTTATTTCATGGATTGCGTAAGGAAGAACGGACGGTCGAAATCCTTTAAGGAGGTTTCGTGAAGTTTCGTGGGCCATCGGATCTCACAGAAGTGTAAGGAGGTTATGACGAGAACGTCCAAGGGTTCGAAGTTCAGGAGGAAGCAGAGCCATCGATCTGAGTTAGAAAGAGTCGTCAAATCTACACGTGGCATTGTGTATCGGGGATTCACAAGGTGAAGCTCCAAAAGTTCGCAACGAGGATTACGATATCGTGATACATGATATCTCGACAAGTCTAGGACCATCCATCAGTGAGGACGCGTGTCAGGAGATCCCAGTAAGTCGGGGTTCGGAGAATCATGGTTTTCAAAGGAAAGAAACTCTTGCACATTTGAATCTTGAAACGCGATATCCCGACATAAGGGTCATGTGGGCCACAGTCAAAGTTAGTGAAGGACAGGTGGCATATCATATTGGGGATCAAGAAAAGGTAAATCCCGAATCCTTTAGCATTAGGATTCACGATCCCGTGAATTCCGAAATCCTGATCAAAGCGACAGGGTGTGGAAAGGTCAATTCACACGTGTGCATTGGAGATTCCGTGCATCGGGTATCGGGGGTCGGTAATTTAAGGTGCATGACATCGCGAGTTGCGAAATCGCGATAGAGCAGAAGTCCCGATAGGTACAAGGAGAAGTCAACATTGACTGGCCATCGAGTCTTGGGGATTCGAAAGCCCCGTGATCGACCATAAACTTGTGAAGCTGCGAGTTCTGATTTCCCGACAAGTGGACAAAAGGGGAGTCGTGTTGAAGAGAATCTGTGGGGTGTAGATTTCCCGATAGGGAAATAGAAGAACCTTCGAGTTCTTCGGGCCGAAGAGAAAGAAGATCCTGTGAGAGTGGACGTGCTTCGAGGAGTGAGGCTGCGTCACTCCTCCTCTACTATGAGGGCCTTCTGGATGACATCATGCAAGGTTTGAGGCATCAAAATTCTAACCTTTTCACGTAGGCTATTATTAAGGCCAAACATGAACCTATTGACCTTAAGTTTCTCAGTGTTAAGGTGCAGAGGATACCGGAGTAGCTCCATAAAATGGGCCTCGTATTTGGGCACCTTATGACCTCCCTGTCATAAGGCGTTGAACTCATTGAGATGACACTCAATGAATTCTCTTGAAAGGTACCTCTCTTGGAACCATTCCTTGAAAAATTCCCATGACATGTCTTCGACAGCCACGTTCAGCTATTGTAGGAGCGTCTTCCACCATAGAAGAGCACTCCCCTTTAGTTGAAAGACCGCCATGTGGACCTTCATGTTGGAGGTATAATCTCGAAGTTCGAAGCACATTGCCATGTTCTCCAACCATGCCTTGGTGGCTGCGCCATTCGGGGCACCAAAGAACTCAGGAAATTTGACCTTCTTGAGTTCACGGTGAATGCTACCAATACCGACCAGAGCGTGCGGTGGAACCTCAGTGAGTGCCGGCGTCCTGGCCTCATCTTTGTCCAAATGGCTGATCAGTGCCTCAGACATGCGCTGAAAAGATCTCATCATTCTGACTACATCACCAGCTGCTATCTTCTCCTGCCCGAGAACCTGCTCATCTCCCTGGGGGTTAGACCCCTCAAGCATGGATGCTACTGGAGGCGTCATGCCTCCTCCCCTAGCACCCCGTCGCCTGCCTCTATGGCATCCTCTAACCATGATTACATGCACGCACACAAGTCAACTCAATTAGCGACATTATAATCAAATCATGTCAACAGAAGCCGTAGCGATCCCAAGTTGCGGGTTGAACCCGCTTTGATACCACATGTAACAACCACCCATTTCGTCATGACAACAAGCCTCAGATAATAGGTGCAATTTTTTTTTTTGTGTGTGTGTATAGGAATATAATGATGACATTATACTCAACATCGCAACACGACGATGAACATAACTCATGCAACTCAAGCAATAACAACATAACGACCTAACATAAAAGCACATCAAGCACCTGGAAGCAATGTAAGATGTTCAACCGACGAAGAATAAGAATGACCTCTCACTCGTCCTACCCTGCAATGGTTAGGACCTCCAGGACACATAAGCAACGCTTAAGCGTAGGTTCCCATTGATTTTGACCATTTAAGGTCTTAAGGTTGACGACTGTTCTGAGGAACAAGGAGGTGTCTACATCCCGCCTGACACAAGCAGACCAAGACTACTAAGCTAAGAACAATCATCCTAACAACCCAAAATTTATCACACAAGTAACTAGAACCCTTACAGTGAGCAACCAAGCACATTAAATGATTACAACCAAGTATAACATTAATTAAAAGGAAACAAAACACCCTCAATGGGAAGTGCAAGCTAAAAACGACTTTGCCAATACCCCCATCAATCATCGAGTCAAGCTAGTCAATAATTACAGTCTATTTTAATCATCTATTACGAGCTCAACTTAGCATGTCTAAAATGCAATAAGACAATAAGGTACGATCTAAATTAGTCTTAAAACCATTCCATTTGCAAAATTTTAAATTACAAATTGTCATCAAGGTATTCTCTAAATCAACGTAAGATAGACATCAATAAGCAAGTCTAAACTTCGTCTTGGCCAATAATTAAAAATATAATTAATCATTAATTATAATCTAACTAGATTGTCTAAATTATGATTTAGCCATTAATTTACAATCATTAGACATTAAATGCAACCAGTCTAGCAAAGTTAAAATATTTAATCCCATCTTTACCCCCCAGTCAAATTAAATCATTAACACCACCTATAGGGTTACATCTATTTTAATCCAAATCTCCATCCAACTAGCCATTAATCTTGATAACCATAGTAACCATCTTAAACTAGAATGCTACCATTAAAAATGAATAATGAAGCAAATAACAAGGCATTTATCATAAAGCGAATAACAAGGCATTTAATAACAAATAACTGGGCATTTAATGTAAAGCAAATAACAAGGCATTTAAAAAAATAATAAAGAAATTAATAAGGCATTAATAATATTCACTGCCAGGTAAAATTAAAGGTAAGGACTCAGGGTAGGGGCAAAACTCAGGCATAATCATCGAATCATTCACTGGCTGTCTAAGATAAAGTCAGGCACAGGTTAACGCGGGCTGTCAGTAACAGGGCATGCTCTCAAGGACAGGGCACGCTCTCTATGTAGGCAAAGTGGAGCTATTAAGGGTAAAATTCTGACAACAACAACGCTATCCAATGAATAAAAAAAAAACCGCTTACAACGCATGAGCCAACCCGCTGTCACACCCTGCAAGTTAACATTTCACTGTGGTAGTTTTGATGTGGCAATTCACTGCTAATGTAAGTGACAATCATAGCCCAAGGGTGTAAGACCTTTCAGAAGATTCGGGTGGATGGCAACTGGTTTGTAACATAAAAGCAACCAAAGGTGGAAGGGTTCACTCAGAAATTTGGGTGGACTATAGGATAGTGTTAAATCAGTCAATGCATAGATTTCAATGTTCATCTGTACATATCATGATTGCCGTGGATAATCAATTGAGATTCTCTGCAGATCATGTAAATGCTTCTCAGGGAAACTGGAGGTAAAATAAATTCTAACAAATAATAACGTCGTAAAAGAAGACACCAGTCAAAGGAGCACTGTCATGACCACAATTATGCCCTTTGAATATAACGCCAAAATTAAGGAGTAAAAGTAAAATTCTGATTATTAAAAGAGGTAAATTAGAGGCCCAACGTTTAAATGCTATCCAGAAACAATTTAGTAAACGTAGGGTAAGGAAAACACATGGCAACCCACCACTTGCTATTAAACGAACAACAATCTTGCCTATGAAAAGTATGGATTGGAAGAGGTAGATTCACAGGCCAGAAGTAGGAAAACGTAGGGCAAACACCTTTAGATAAATATCAATGAGGCAAAGGGTAAACCACAGGTTAGAAGTAATGAAATGCAAGGACGAATGCTCCATAGCGTTAATGGCAGACTATAAGTATATAAATAAATAATATACAGAGTAAATTTACCAGGGATTTGCACCAACGCAGACTTGAACTTTCCAGGAATGCATCAAACACAATATCAACAAATGCATTAAATGCAGAGTTCATTCCTCATCATTCACATTAAACGCAGAGTATTTACGAGTTCACTCAGGTTGCTGACTTCCCAGGGTTCCAAGTAACACAGTCCAAATACTTTAAAAGGTTTTCAATCGAGTCAAATAAACTGCAAAGGTAAATAATACCATTGAAAATATAGCATACAAACAACAGGGTGAATGCACGCAGGCACACACTCAGCCAGTAAGACGCATGCAGACAATCAGTCGAATGGGCAAAAGCTCAAGAAAAAATTCATCAGTATTAATGTGTAGGGATAAAATCCACAGAGAGAGAAAAAAAGGGCAACATTAAAACAACATAGATTTAAGTTGTGAAGGAGGTAATGCAACGAAGTGCCAAATCATCCACCAATATATAAAAACACAGAGATAAACTTATTCAGCGATTAAGAAATGTAGAGTTAAGAAACTTTTCCATCAATAAAAATTTCAAGGTTATTTAAATGCATCAATGAGCAAGTCGAACCTTTAGCCAAGGACAACATCAAGGTAGACAGTTAACAGGTTCATCCTTTGCTCATCATCCTCGCTCAGAAAATCAGGGCGTTGAGATCCATAAGTCTTTTAACGCAAAGGTGACGACCGTAGATCATGCTCCTGGACGATTGCTTAGGCGAGGACTGAGGAGCTAGGGACGAAGGAAAACAATCGATAGGGGCACAATCAATACCACTGGGTGGTCACGACATGCTGGGAAATGACGGTCACAGGAAATACATCAACCATTCAATCAACTAGTCCATAAAAATTTAAGTCATGAAACTAGACAACCAGTTTACTTACCCAATAAACATGCAGATATAAATCATAAATCCTATAACAATCTACCATTCAAACGAGGAAAGCGTACCATTTCTTGTTTGCCCACTCTGAGTGACGTCCCGCACGCTCCGTGCAACTCCCGCTCGCCGACCGTTGAGACTTCACCGGTACCTCCCAGCCAATGCTAGGGGTACTCTTCTTCCCCCTTAGCCCCCCGAGCTGCAAAGGGGACACACACACTATCCAGAGATTTTGACTAGTTCCCAACTCGCCTCACAAAGCCGAGCTACCACTCCTCTCCAAGCTGGGTATCCCAAATCCCACAAGTAAATCAGCCAAGTAGATATTTCTGCAGCGTAACGTTATACAAACAGAAGATGGTCCTTCCTCCTTCTTCTTCCTTCAGTATATAGAGTTTTGAACTTCCTCTCTTTCCTAAAATCTCATTTAATTAAAGTTTTAAAAATAAATTCCTAAAAATTCTTCTCTGTACAAGTGTAACACCCATCCCCTTAATTCCACCATTATTTATTTTCTTTAATTAATTAATTATCTTATTTCCCTCACCCACCTAGAGTTACTCCTAGAATCACTCCTAGGTGTCCCCAAATTCCCTTATAGGTTTTAAAGTCTTTCCCTATTATGAAATTGCTAATTCAGTTTAAAATTAGAAGCTCTTAAATGGTAGATTCTTTACTAAGTTGACTTTCCGCTTTTTCCCTTAAGTTCCCCTTTTTCCCTTTTTATGTTACCTCTTTTCCCTAGTTTCCAATTTTTTTTTATTTTCCCTCTTTCCCCTTTTTAATTAGAACTCAAAACGGCAGGTGTGGAATTTAACCCCTTTTGCCTTTTATCATTTAATTAGTATATTTTAAATTATCAAAAAGATAAACCAATTAATTCCCCTTTTTACATTTTATATCAACATATTTTTTTTTTTATGAATAAATTATATTTTTTACTCCCTTCATGTTAGAAGATTTAACGAAGTTCATAATTATTATTTAAGTTCTTCTTCTTCTTATTATTTTTATTTTATTTTTTTATAGAAGATAAAATTTTACCACTTGCGTAATTTAGACTTAGACCTTAGATTTCGTACTGGGCGACATTTATTTAGGGAAAATTGTTTTAAAAATACTTAACACGTTAATCATCCTAAGGCCATCTAGGTTCATTCCTCTATCATCAACAACGCGACGTGCCCTTCAAGATGCACTAGGTTCTCCAAGGGTGCCACTCACCCCATCTGTTCCCTTGCACGATGTGCCCTTCAGGATGCACTACGTGCTCCAAGGGTGCCAATCGCCACTCTCTAATTTTCTTGCGCGACGTGCCCTTCAGGATGCACCACGTGCTCCAAGGGTTCCAATTTCCTCTTGACTGACTGGGTAGACATCAATAACCCCTGGAGTCAATACTCTGCCAGGTGAACTTGTGGGAGACTAAGGGCCTCTAAGGAATAAGGCCCCCTCCTTATTGCGTGCCCCTTAGAATCATCATGAGCGACTATCACAGTCTACCCTCACAGCATCGTGGGTCCTCTTGAACTAGGTAATCGTTAACCTACAGTTCGAGCCACAACGAGAGTGCTAGTAGGTTGTTGTAGGGATTTTTGTCCACACCTCTTCCTCAACATCTTTGGTAGTCGTGCGTGACCCCTTTACTCCATATGTGAGTCTGGTCGGCAAGCTATCGTCAGCTTACATCATCAACAAATCATGTCAGAACATATCCATATCATACCATCTAATCAGATGCACTAATATCACAGTAAAACAATCAAACCCCAATGGTACACTCCCTGACTTGATCCAGAGTCCAAGGGGTTCCATCGACGCCTCTGTATCCTCGAGGTCCAAAATCCTGCACACTCAGTAAACCGAGTCAATAACACCTGTCTATGTCAATGTAGTAAAACAACATGTCATCAACCCATAATGCCTTGTAATCAAAATAAAAAGTTTTAATAGCATAATAATCCGGATCACTTGCGAGCAAGTGTCCTCGAAGAATAAGTTCACTCAGTGCGCCAGAGCGGAATGTTACATTTTTCTATAGTTCTTGTAGATCTACAATAAACCTTGATTTTAAGATTGTAGATCTTGGTTTATAGTAATGCATCATATAATTTTTTATTAAAATGAGTAAGCCATATAAATTTCTAGGGGGAAGAAAGGACCTCGGATTTCAAAATTATTATGTATACCAAGAAAAATAAATAAAAAACAATGAACAATAATATTTTTTTTGAATTATGTATTTCGAACATGAAAATTCAAATATGTATGTGTGAAGTTTCATTATTGATGGATTTGTGTAGCCTATTTAAAAATAACATGAAAATTAATGATATTCAAAGGTATTCAAAGAAATGAAGGTTTTGTTGTTTTTTCATATTGAACCACTATGGTCATCATGTCAAATTTAAGAAACCAAGATAGAAATCATGTAAGTGAATAACAATTCTCTCACCAAAACATATTCAATTTCAAATAACGTGCATGCATTATAGAATGCCCATGTGTTAATAATGTGTGTGAATTTCATAACACATTAGACCCCTTTCACAATTTAGCCCCTTGAGGATGATAATTTTGTCATGAATTTTTACCCTTACCTCCATTTTTCTTCTTTTTTTACCATTGGAAAGATCTCAAGAGATCTAGTTTTTTCTTCTTATAAAATTTTGTCATTTCTACTCATTTTTTCTAGTTTCTAAAAAATAAAAAGGAACCAACCAACATTTAAAACCATTATTTTTACTCTCAAAAAGTTCTCTAAGGCCTTGAGAACCAAACTTGGTGAAAACAACTTTGAAATGGTGCACATATGACACTTGTAAGATAAACATTTACTTTGTAGGGCCTTGACACCCATCCTTAATGAATCAAACCTCATAATGGTGCCCATGTTATGCTTGGGTGCTAAATATTTCCTTTACGGGGTCTCTATGCATGGTCCATGAGCCTTAAAAGTATCTTTTAGGCCATGAGATGGTAGTGTTCATCCTTGGACCATAGTTAGGACCCTAATACCAATTCCTAGTGTGGTAATCCTCTTGTTGGCCTCCATATCACATTTGTGGGATAAAATTTCTCTTTTCATTCCTTGGGTGGTCATTTCAGACCCTATTCATGGTCCATGAACCATGAAAGCAAGTTTTATTCCCTAAGACATTAAAATTTATCCTTAGACAATGGGAATATATCAAGAACCATATATAGTATGGAAAACCTCATATGGCTCCTATGACCATATGAACCTTCTATAAATAAGAACGATATATTCTAGAAGCTAATTCTATTTACTACATTTCATTTTCTTACAATGTATTCAAATTACCTGCAAAATACCTCTTGAATCATCTTTATAAGGCAACATCCACTATAATTTGTTGTGAAGTACCTCAAATCATCTCTTTGAGTCAACTTACACTAAACCATCAAGATAGAACATCCATTTAAATCATCATCCACTAAACCACCATGAAACGATAACATTATTCACTTACAAGTGACTAAGAATTGTACCTATTAATAACATGACAAATCGTTTAGGAAAAAATGCAACCACGTGTAGATCGTTGAAAATAAAGGTATGTGCCAATGCAAGCTAAGAAACAAAAGAAAGGAATGATAATATGAAAAATAAGTTGTGGATGGAATGCAAGCTAAACAAGAAAGGAGTGTAATTACATAAAATTTTGAAGCAATAACATTATTTATTGTTGATCTCTTTATATCAATGAAAATAAATGTATTGAATAACTTACAAATAAGATCAATGATCAAATCAAACTTTATATCAATGAAAATAAATGTAATTAAAAACTAGACAAATAAGTTGAAGATAAACAAGAAAGGAGTGTAATTACATAAAAGTTTAAAGCAATAACTTTATTTATTGCTAGTCTCTTTATATCAATGAAAATAAATGTAATTAATAACTTACTTTGACTTTGATTTCACTTGTCAAGAAGATGGAAATAATTTGATTTCAGAGATATTTCCAAATAGATTGGAATGATTTTATGTATGCATTTTAAATAAATAACTTACTCAGTTTTGGTCTGAATGATTTGCCTTTATAGTGTTTAAAAAAAGTCTATTTTTTGAAAGAATGTATTCACTTACAATGTTTCTATTTCATTCTGTATATGTTGATCAATTAGAAACTTATCTAACTGATCAACCTATTTCCCAGTCACCAAAAATGTAATATAAGTGTATGACAGGCATTACAACATGCATGTGAGTTTCATTGTAGTTCCCGTCACTAGTATTGTTCATAAGTTTAAATTACTACACATTGTATAAACATGATCCGTGATGATTTTTGGAAAAGAGAACATATTTTGTCAACCAAATGAATTTGAATCCTTGTTCAACAATAAAAGTGACTTGAATTTTATGAGTAATTTGAGAGTGAAAAATAACATTAAACTTTTGAAATTTTTCTTGAAAGCTCACTCTGCACCCATGAACATTTGAACTGTGAGGCTTGGAGTCAAAATATCACCAAATATAGCATAGTGATTGTGTACATTTAAATATAGCAACATGTCATCTCCAACTTGCGTGATCTAATGTAGAAAACACGATAATATGTATATATCAACTTTTAACATTGTGAATAACGACATGTAATTTGAGTTACATACATACTATCATATTATCGCAATGTAGTTATTCACAGTGAATCAACACTAAGATTCAAGATATTTTCCATGAATAGAAAATCTATATTACTTTGGTAATGTTGGTATTTCTATAATGAGTCAACCTATTCATAGATTGATATTCGTAGATTGATTAGGTTCAAAGTGTTTGCTAGCGAACATTTACACTAAGAATCAACACTAAGATTCAAGATATTTTCCATGAGTAGAAAATCTATATTACTTTGTTAATGTTGGTATTTCTATAATGAGTCAATCTATTCATAGATTGATTCTGTTTTAGGTAATCTGTAATGGTCATTAGCCAATCTATCAACATTCCTTAGGTTAGTGAGTCGGGCCAAGCTATGATATATGCTCCCTTAGTTATGGCCTCAAACAAAAAATTCATTCCAAAACTCAATGATTAACATGATTATGTAATTCACGCCAAGTTTTTCATTTTTCTGTGTTCTTCATTTCATAACAAGAGAAATAAATATTCATTGCCAAGAGTCATTTATATTTGGACTAGATTGAAAAAACACATCTTGAAACCATCTAGTGAGACCTAATGATAATGGGTAAGTAAATCTCCCCCTACGCTTCACATGTCCTACATATTGTCATGAGTCTTGGTCACATCTCTATGTAAGACATGAGTGACCTACTTGTGTAGTAAACTGCTAAAAAAGGAACCAGTCTCCCACTTTTGTGGTCTTTTCCAATGTCTTCCACTTTGGTGGTCTCTTCCAATTGTAGAGGCCCTTTGACTAAAGAAATAGTTATAACAAATACTTCATTTTGGATGATAAAATCTAATTTATAGAAATAAAAGAGTCTTAGATGGGAACTAATTATTATACTCATTTATTACTTCACACATATTGACCAAAGTTATTGAATTCTTATCTTATTGATGATATTTATATTCATATAATATAACTTCAAAATGACAACTTATTGGATTTGTGTAAGACATGAGTGACCTACTTGTGTAGTAAATTGCTCAAAAAGGAACCAATCTCCCACTTTGGTGGTCTTTTCCAATGTCTTCCACTATGGTGGTATTTTCCAATTGTAGAGACCCTTTGACTAAAGGAATAGTTATAAAAAATACTTCATTTTGGATGATAAAGTCTAATTTATAGAAATAAAAGAGTCTTAGATTCTTTTTTAGGTAATCTATAATGGTCATTAGCCAAGCTATCAAGATTCCTTAGGCTAGTGAGTTGGGCCAAGCTATGATATATTTTCCCTTAGTTATGGCCTCAAACAAAAATTTCATAAAAAAACTCAATGATTAACATGATTATGTAATTCATGACAAGTTTTGCATTTTTCTGTGTTCTTCATTTAATAACAAGAGAAATAAATATTCATTGCCAAGAGTCATTTATATTTGGACTAGGTTGACAAAACACATCTTGAAACCATCTAGTGAGACTTAATGAATATTTATATTGATGATATTTATATTCATATAATATAACTTCAAATTGACAACTTATTATTTGTGTTGGATATGTAGGCATAATTTAAACATGGTAGGAACTACGTGAGGAAACAAGGAATCATAATGTTATGAGTGCCATGTGACCTAACACTAGTGATATATCCACTCATAGTAGAAACATTTTCTAATGAAAACCCATATCATATGGGAGTTTTTATGTTAGAAATAACATTTTATCCCTACCTTCTAGTTAACAAAAACTCTTCATAAGTAAATTGATATTTCATTGAATTTCTATTTAATAGTATTTTTAATGGTATATCAATGTTCTGTAGAGTGATCTCTTTCTCCATTCTCAAATGATTTAGCCAAGAATTGTCATATTTATGCCAACCCCCATTAAGCAATAGGTAGCAATTTTTCTTTCATGTTAGTAGTCTCTTGTGCCTGTACATTAGGTACCTAGTTTTAGTCATTCTCTTAATGGGGAAATAGATAATTATATGAGGATAGGATAGGTTACTTATGATATTAATTATAAGATCAAAAATTATAAACACTTTTGAATTTTCTCAGTATTTCTCCATGATTATATATAAATGCTACAACCCAAATCTTCAAATCCATATATATAATAAAACAAGATTGATGAGTGTCTCAAAAGGGGGTTATTTTTTTCCCAGAGCCAAGATTCATACGATTTACAATTGTTTTCAAGGTAAAAATAGGTTTTGGACATGGAGGGATATGATGTTATGAAGATTAAACTCTTTGTTTTGGGGATTCTAATGCATTACATTATATGTGGTCTTTGTGGATCCAACCATAGGGAACTTTTAAGGAATATTAAAGAAATGTTCTAATACATTTTTTTAGTGGATCAAACCATAGAGAACTTTTAATGAATCCACTTTCTTGTTGTTTTTCTGAATTGATTTCCCTTGGCGAACCCAACTTTCTAATTTCAATGACTTATTTGTGTGGGTTTTGTTGATTGTTATGAAAAGATTGTGGTTTTATATCTTGTCCCTTATCCCTTTAGTCATCAGTCCTTGCCTGAGCAGTCAGCCAAGAGCCAAATTGACGGTCGTCACTTCGGTGTTTAAAGACCTATAGATTCAAATGCCCTTCTTTTTTGTGCATGGATGATGAGTGAAGGATAAGAATATGCCATGCTGTCTATGGACCCCTTACTTATATTTTAGTTGATTGATTCATGGCTGAATGACCAGTCTTTGCATCTTATTCTTTGATGTGGATTGTGAATGACAAAACTCTAGTGGAATGAGAGTCCCTTGGCGAACCCAACTTCTGATTTCAATGACTTCTATGTGTGGGTTTTATTGATTATTGAGAAAAGATTGTGGTTTTATCTTCTGTCCCTTATCCCTTTAGTCATCATTCCTTTCCTGAGAAGTTGGCCAGGAGCCGAATCAACGATCATCACTTTGGTGTTTAAAGACCTATAGATTCAAATGCCCTGCTTTTCTGTGCATGGATGATGAGTGAAGGATAAGAATTTTCCATGCTATCTATGGACCCCTTACTTATCTTTTAGCTGATTGATTCATGGTTGAATGACCAGTATTTGCACCTTCTAATGAGAGAGTACCTCTGTGGCTTGATTGTTTAAAACTTTGATTTATCTCTATGTTTTTAATTGCTTGAACTTGTGTACATCTCTGGATTTTTATTGATAAACTCTGCATTGTGGATAGATATTGAGGAGTGATGTCGACACGAGATTGTCCAAACATTCCTCGCAAATGCTCTAGGAATTCTCAAGAAGGAAGAACATGAACTCCTTCTTCAACTGAGACTCCGAGTGAGCACCAACAATCTCGTCACAGGAGATTTTCAAATGAGTCTATAAATAGATCAACTGCAGAACCTGCTCAAACCAGTTTTATGGATGCAACCTTCTTAGATAGGTTGTGCATCAATACTCCTACACCTGAGAATGTAGGGAATAGCTCTGGACAAGAGAATATTTCTGGTAAGTTTCTTAATTTTTTTTTATTTTTGTTGAATTTTTTTGTATTTAAATTTCTGTGAGGTTAAATCTTGAAGTTATTTCAAATGTGTGTGTAGACAATCAATTTAGAGCAAGGGGCAACAATGAGAGTGTCTATCACGAAGATTCAAATGTCAGTGCAGAGGGTGAAGGTGGATTTAGGAGGCCGCATTATGAAGAAACAAAAGATTACACGCCAACCATAGATGATTTTAGGGGTGAAATTTCGCCCATGGGCAAAATTTAGGGGCTTCCAATTTTTTATTGGGCGATTTTTTTGTATTAAAGTGATTTTTTAAAACTTATATCATTAGCCCGTAATTTATTTTAGGGGAAAAATCATGTACAGGGTTAGCCCATGTTTTTAGGAGAGATTGAGGAAAAAAAATTATATTTCGCCCCTGCAATTTGGAGGGACAAGCTTCCATTAGCCGAATTTCTAGAAGTATGGGAATTTTTGATAACTTCTTCGCCCACCCATTTGGTAAAATCAGGGTTTATGGTTTAATTCGCCCAGATTTTGTGGTATGGGCACTGGGTAGCTACATTTTGGCCCTCGCACCTGGTATAAATTGTATGGGATTTGCTCTCTCTAGTGACCATCCCGAAAATATCTAATTCCCCAAGGCCTGGTTTACATATATTGAATTTTCATGCTTATTTCCCCTTGATGGAACGGAAAAAAGGGCAAGCATCAGAGATGCTAGTGGTGGAGCTGCCTGTTCAAAGAAAAAGAAACTAGAATTTGTTACAGTTATTAGCCTGGTGGAGCCGCCTATTCAGAGCAGAAAAAACTCGGATGGTGCCGCGTAAGGCTTTGGCGGTCAATAATTATTAGGGTTTCCAAATGACTTGATAGGTATTTACTATTTACCTAGTCCTTCGTCTTTATTACCCATCAAATTTTTCAAGCATGTTTAGTGGAATTATGACATTGTCAAAACATTTCAAACTTGTGTTGTTGTTGAGTATCATGTTCTCTTTCTTTTTCCTCCACATTGGAAAGGTGCTGTGCTTGGAGACAAATGGATGATTCAACAGGCAAGCCATTTTTTGTGAGCAACACACTTCACTCCGTTTGGAAGTTTGTGTTTTAGATTAGATTTGGCTATCCACTTGTTGTCAAGATTGCCATTTTAAAAAAATATGTAGAGAGTCTTCACGTCAGCACTAAAGAAGATAGGTTAGCCCTCCTTACCTATGCGTGGGGTGTTTGTCTGTCCTCTCTTTTCCCCCTGTCTGTAGTGATCTTCATGTACATGTATCATATATCTTGATTCTTAATATAATATAAGCAGTATTGTCAAAAAAACAAAAAATTGTTGCACATAGTTTGTGTCACAAACTATGTAGTATGTACATAACCCTCATTGGGTAAATGCATTCCTTAGTACATGCAACCTCCTCTTTTCTAAAAAACCATTGTTTCCAAGCCCACAACTTAATTATCTCAATTCGTATGGTTTTCCTTGAAAGACATTGTTTGTGACATGTATTTCTGTATTATTTAAGAGGCTAGAAATAGGAAAATAACTATCACAATTACCATGGTAGCCAGGCTAGCCAACACAACAAGTTGTATCATGCCAAAGAGAATGAGAAAAATTCACTGGACCTTTGAATTGGCATTGCCTGAAGGTTTCAGAGCACTTCCAACCAGATGAGTCACTGCATCTCGGAGAGCACTCCATGTTGTAGCAAACATGGTCCAGCAGCAATGATTGATCCTCATCATTTGTTAGATAGTTGGAAAGCCTCCAATCATACCACCCATTGCTCATGGCCAAGCATCCAATGTGACCATATAGGCCAAGTAATGGCTCTAGATCTCTCCTCCAGGAATATCCAAATCTGTATCTAAACTCTTCTCTCCAATTCTGGAAAGTGATATACTATTTCTGTGGGCAAGTTACATTTGTTGTAGACTATCACAAGTCTCTCAAGGAGATGCAGATTCAACTGGGATAAATCATGCCTGCATATTTTGTCTGCAAGAGTCTTATTTTGTTCTATCACTTTCTTCATTTGCATAAGAATGCAATACTGAAGTGTAGGCTGCATCACTAGGTTTACAACACCAACTCTACATCTCTAAGAGAACATTCTCTCCCTCTATCCAAATCCCTCCACTCATGTTCCTGATAGAGTATGTTACTAAATCTAGATTCAAACCATTTTCCTTGATGGGTGTTAAGATATCATGCATTTTTGCAGCTTGGTGAAACCTCCTTAAGATATCATGCTTTTTTGTAGCTTGGTAAAAACTCCCATGATTGGAAATGATAGCAGGCTTCAATTGTCATTCACTCCTCCCTCAACTTGAAATCCTGCCAGATTAGCTTTGCTTCATGTACAGTTTTGTGACAGATTCTAGTATCAGATGATATCAAGTTTTACAATGTAACCACAATTGTAAGAATTACTTAGCCATACCTCAATAGGAATAGCTGGTAGTGAAAAGCCTTATATTATTGCTCATTTAAGTTAGCATCATTAGTAGCTCCCACAAAATTACTGACCACCCTTGAAATTATTTTGCTGTAATGTGGCAGTCCCAGCACTGAACGATTCTTGATAACTGAGATGTGTGTTGCAGAGTGTGCTTCCTTGATAACCATCAAGAGTGAGCAACACAACATATATGACCAATAGGAATAATGACCTTCATCTGTGTCAGGCACATAGTAGGCTGTGTTTTATCTGTATAATAGTTTTGTCTAGCAACATACAAATCCCTTCATTTGTGGGTAAGAGCTGTATACTGCAATCAATCCATGCATTTTATCCTCGACTCTAATCTCACTGCATCTTAGTTTCATTTTACTCCTATTTCATCATGTTTCTGACCTTTCTACAACAACTACTTGGAAATCATAGATACAGGTTCTGTATTGTAAGTCAAGAATTTTAAGGCTTATATTACTCATCTCTAGCATTCATCCTTTTACTAGTTCTACACATAATGAATGTCTTTGTCTATAATGCAAATATGCTTGTTCTGTTTCTAGTCTCCCACACACCTCATCCAAAGACCAAAATAAAAGGATAATTAAGCTCTTGTAGAGGACAGGGTAAAAAATGCTGGACATAGCAACATTTTCTCTTTCCTCAATTGTGGAAAATTTACCTCTCCCATCCAACATTTGTAGTATCCACTGCAGGAATCTCACCAATAGTAAGTATTTGCTAATTTAAGGCCTTGTTTCAACTTTCTTCAACAATCAATGTGGAGTATACATGAGGTGGACTAAAAAATATTCCCACAACATAGGTTTCAGTTAGAATGCACATGAAAGAATAAATGGATAGGGAGAATCCTCATCTAAATAAAGCAGATGAAGTATAAAGTTCCCCACTTGTTGTGTAGCCACAGGTTTATTCATCTCATCTGATTATACTCCACTTTCAGTGCAGACAGYGGGTCTTTAGTCTCATCTGACTATCCATGCATCAAAAGCTAGCAGCCAATGCTTCATTTGTAAATCAAGTTCTCCAACGATTATAACACAGGAGAAGAAGCTCCATGCCATAAAGTTTAATCAAATCACAATCCAGAACCAAATTTTTTGTGACAGTATATGACCCTTTAAAGTAACACTGAAGCAATGATTGTCACCAATGACATCACTAAGGAGGGCCCCATGGCCCTATACTGTAGAGTCCTCAGTCTACTGCCCTTAAATCTAAAGAATTCATGAAGCACACAACTTTTGACCGATCATCAAACTAGGAAACTGTAAGCTTGCACATACAGTGCATGACATCTCACAAGTTTACGAAACTCCGGATTGATAATTAACTGTAACAGAATTTATGCATATAAATTGTCTGACACATAGAAACATACTTTTAAACATCGAACAAGGTGTTACATGCATGAATCTAGGACTTGGGAGAAATCGACATATATAAATAGTGGGCTTTATAGGAGACAGAGTAAATATGATACTAGCATGCAGAGGATGTCTTTTCTCAGTCTGTAGGGATAAATATGTTCCTTACCAAAGAAACCCAACCACATACAATCCTTGAATTCTTGAAATAGGTTTCCTTTAAGATATCAGTGAGGCTACCAAATCTTTTATTGCCTTGTTAATTTTAAGCACGGATTTTGAAATTTCTTGGCTCACAAACATAATATATGGGTTGATTTAGCTTTCTCAAGTCTACAAAGAGATCAAAAGGTGTGTGATTGTTACCTCTAACTTTCTATACTCAGGTAAAAGTGAATCCCTTGTTTTTTTCCTTTCTTTGACGGTGAAAATGTCATTGGAAGCAAGTTATAGTTAATGCAGAGTTATTCATCCAGAGGTAAACAACTATAATAGGTCGACAACATTGCAACTGCAATGAGTTTGGTAAAGTTACAGGCACACAACAATTGTTGGAGTGGATTAATGTTTAATTGCAGAAGTAGACTGATATTGACAAGATTAAAAAGTCTTCATTGAGGCTTACAATATCATTTATTATAGGATCACAACAGGTCATTTAATTTACAATTTCTTGGAGTAATGGAAACACAATTTCCATCTCAACTGTTGACTTCAACTCATTTTGCAATGGGAGAAGCATACTGGTTGGACGGATTGTGGGTTGCAGTTGTAGATGAGTAGGCATGGTTGTTACTTCATTCCAGTTGAGCAACCAAGGTATTAGGTAGTTGAATCCAYAGTGTACTGGACAGACACTTTGTTAGATGCCAATTTTCCATTGATTAGTTGCAAAGATTTAGTGGTTTTCGACACCTTGCAAAGGGATGTTATCCCCTTAAGTTTCCATTGGTAACCCCCAATTGTACTTGTACAACTGAAGGGTTGAGATCCTGCGAGATTCTGTTTCTATCACATTGGTATCATTAGAGATGCACCTAGATATTGACATTGATCAGAGCTCCTTCTAGAGTCAGTTTCATGATATTCCAGAAAACTACCATTTTTAGTAGTTTTTTTTTTTTTCAGTATCTGGAGATTTGGGGTCCGCATGCCAGAGATGATTACATGTTATTGATCCTTGTAAAAAAGAAATTCCAATGAGACTTCTCTTGTTTGCATGTAAGATGTTTCTTTTTAGTAGTGTCCAGATTTAGACTTGCTATATCTGGCAACAATCTCACTGATGTTACCTTCATTTTTTGTCTTTCCTGCTCTTTTTGCTTTTTTTCTTTTTTCAAAGGAAGACTGCTTGTTTCACATATCTATAATTAGCAATTTCTATTTGCGGTAGGTACAGGTTGTGATG